>JARYGA010006456.1:0-58720 GCA_030545235.1 Helianthus tuberosus
ACCTGTTGAAAGCCTTGCTCAATCAACCATTGGTTATCATCGGTGGTCTGAGCAACCGCAGCCTTCAACCCTTCTGTCACACCCCCAAAATCCACCTGCGGAGTATCACCGCTTGGGAGCGTGACTGACCAGGATCAAGCCACCAATCATATAGAACAATGTATAAAGTAAAAGTAATTGCAATTTAATCAAACCAATCCATATGAGAGGTGTTCCAAAACATAAATATGTTATCACTGTTTAGCGGAAGCGTATAAATAAACCCAACACAATAAAGTGTGAAATGTCATAATGTCTAATCAAGTATTCACGATCCTTGTCCACAACGACTGCGCCTCCCGTGCAAGCTCCATAAGTACCTAAGGTCCTGCAAGGCATGTAACAGAGGATCAACAACTAGTTGAACGAGTTCACAGAAAGTAAATGCGTAATAGTAAGTTCGTATGTAACATGTGGCTCTACTGGGCCGATAGTACGTTCTATTGGTGGGGGCTTCCCATGTTATATATATCCCCTAGACTATTCGTAATCATAAGTATCCTTCCCAATCCGAGGATAGTAGTAAGTATAGGTTTACGCAGGTTTTATGTAAGTGCCCTTCCCAACCGAGGACAGTGCGTAGCGAGTACGTAGGTTTAGCGCTGGCGTCCTTCCCAATCCGAGGACGGTAGTACGTAGGTTTAGCACTGGCGTCCTTCCCAATCCGAGGACGGTAGTACGTAGGTTTTACGTAGGTTTAGTGCTGGTGTCCTTTCCAATCCGAGGACAGTACGTAGGCTTTATGTAGAATTTGACACAAGTATCCTTCCCAATCCGAGGACCGTGGTAAGTAGTCTAGTGGTAATGTAAGTACAGGTAATCATTCAATCCCATTCCCAACCCAACTGGGGAATCCCATGCCTTGGTAAGAGTGTGAACTCACCTTGGTTTGCTCGGTATGCTAAGTATGTGCTCAAGGTAAATCAATCACGTCCTAAAGTATGCACGTATACATAATCAGTTTGTAGTCACGAGGTACACGTATAAGCATGTAGTACATATTCACAATCATACGAGTCATGTTTAACATTTAACAGCAGTTAGATATTCCAGTTAACACTTAACCGCAGTTAACTAACCATGTTAACTTTTAACAGAAATAAGGTAAGTTACTGTGCTGATTACATAATGGCGAAACACACATATTGACGAAACACACCATTCGGCGAAACACATTCTGTTTCGCCGTGATCTTGTTTGGCGAAACAAGATTCTATTTCGTCGACCGTCCTTGGCGAAACACTTTCTGTTTCGCCAAGAGATCGGTTTCGTCAAGACAGATTCGAGGTGATGTCAGTTACGTACTCAAATACATGCAGAAACCCTAACAGCGGTCGCCATCAAGTAGCAATCATACCGAAATCATTTAGCACAGAATCATAACACAATCCTCACGTAATCATCGTCTAGTATGAACCCTAGTTTTAAACGCATCTCAAACTGATTAACATACAACCTCATATCATCGAGCCCTATCCGAAACTAATGTGGATTCAGAATTATAACATATTAACAACATCCAGAACTGAGTATTCGATCATGTTAAGTTTCGCATATAATTACACATCCGATTAACCATGTATATCGAAATCTACATCATCATACACATATATTCATAATCTGTTTCATAACTCAGCATTTACATAAGCACATAACAAGTAATCAAAACATCAATAGGACCGAGTTAACGAACCCGTACTAACCGAGATGAAAGAAATAATGATTTGATCGCTCAAAGACTTGGGGAGACACCCACAGCTGCCGACACACTTAGGAGAGAGTTCTAGGGTTTCTATTTTGCCAAGGGTGTGAAACTAGAACCGTTTCACGTAATTATACACGGAAATAACATTCTGGGCCGTACTGGGCTTTTGGCGAAACTGGTCCGGCGAAACAGTCTGTTTCGTCGAGTTCGGTTTGGCGAAACATGCTTGTTTCGTCGAGTATGATCATGGCGAATCACAACTCTGTTTCGTCGAGTTATTTCATATGTTCAGTAGTTTATGTTATTTCAAATACACTAAGTCTCATGCTATAATATCAACACATAACCAACCAAACATAATACTTTTATTATCACACAAAGTGTATCGTTACAAATCAGACGAGTCAAACAACTAGACAGTCAGAGTCAACGTGCAATAAATGCGAATAAAGAATGTCGGAAACTCGAGTTGTCACATTATCCCCAACTTGAAAGAAATTTCGTCCCGAAATTTAGCATGCGGTTACTGAGGAAGCTAGGTGAGTTGTATCGTTTACTGGTTTTCCTGGGGTGTCACATCATCCCCCCGTTGATTTGGAATTTCGTCCCGAAATTCTGAAGTTGTAGCTTCAGCCTCAGTAGTGGTTGCACGTTTTCCGAATAATTGGGGATACTTGAGTTCCATTTGATCTTCTCGTTCCCAGGTATACTCTGGACCACGACGGGAGTTCCAACGAACTCGTACAAGAGGGATTCTCGTGTTCTTGAGGACCTTAACATCCCGGTCCGTGATTTCAACAGGTTCCTCGACGAAGGGCAACCGTTCGTCGATAGTGAGTTCCTTCAAGGGAACTATGTGGGTCTCATCTGACGTACACTTCTTCAGATTCGACACGTGAAAGACGTTGTGAACTGCACTGAGTTCAGGTGGTAAGTTCAGTCTGTAGGCCACTTTGCCTATTTTCTCGATAACTTCGAAAGGTCCGACGTATCGTGGATTGAGTTTGCCGCGTTTGCCAAAACGAACCACACCCTTCCAGGGCGAAACTTTGAGTAGCGCTCGATCCCCAACCTGGAATTCGAGCAGTTTTCTATCTTTATCGGCGTATTCTTTCTGACGGTCACGTGCTGCCGCCATGCGTTGTCGTATTTGAGCAATCTTTTCAGTAGTATCAACTACCATTTCTGGACCTGTGATCTGACTATCTCCCACCTCTGCCCAACAGAGAGGTGACCGGCATTTACGCCCGTACAATGCCTCGAATGGTGCAGCTTTAATGCTTGTGTGGTAGTTGTTATTGTATGAAAATTCCACAAGTGGCAAATGTTTTTTCCAACCATTGCCAAAGTCAATTACGCACGCCCGAAGCATGTCTTCTAGAGTTTGAATAGTGCGTTCAGACTGTCCATCTGTCTGAGGGTGATAAGCTGTGCTCATGTCTAAACGAGAGCCAAAAGATTTATGCATTGCTTGCCACAGTTCTGAAGTAAAACGTGCGTCACGATCAGAGATGATGGAGGTGGGCACCCCGTGCCTCGAGACCACTTCTTTTAAGTAAACGTCTGCTAAGGTAGAGAACTTGTCTGTTTCTTTGATAGCCAAGAAGTGAGCAGACTTTGTGAGCCGATCCACGATCACCCAAATAGTATCATTTCCGCGCTGAGATCTAGGTAGGCCAGTAACAAAATCCATGGAAATTTGCTCCCATTTCCATTGTGGTATCTCAGGTTGTTGGAGTGGTCCTGACGGTTTCTGATATTCTGCCTTGACTCTCGCACAAGTCAAGCATTTGCTAACGTATGTGGCTATGTGGGCCTTCATGCTAGGCCACCAGTATGTAGTCTTAATATCGTGGTTCATTTTATCCGAACCAGGGTGTACCGAGTAGCGAGACTTGTGAGCTTCATCCATTACCAGCTCGCGTAAGTTGCCGTACAGTGGGACCCAAATGCGTCCTGTTACGTAATAAGCACCATCTTCCTTCTGTTCTAAGCGTTGCCTTGAGCCGCGTAAGGCTTCTGCCCTGACGTTTTCTGGTTTCAATGCTTCCACCTGAGCATTTCGTATCTGGGAAGGAAGACTAGACTGTATAGTGAGTTGTAAAGCTCGTACGCGCTTAGGCGCGGTGTCCTTTCGACTGAGGGCGTCAGCCACAACATTGGCTTTGCCTGGGTGGTACCTGATTGAGCATTCGTAGTCATTTAACAGTTCAACCCATCGTCGTTGTCACATATTCAGTTCCTTCTGTTTGAATATATGTTCGAGGCTTCTGTGGTCAGTGTAGATAGCACATTTGGTACCGTACAAGTAGTGTCGCCATATCTTAAGTGCAAAAACAACCGCTCCCAGCTCTAGGTCGTGTGTCGTGTAATTCCGTTCGTGAATCTTAAGTTGGCGCGAAGCATAAGCAATAACTTTATCCCTTTGCATCAATACACATCCAAGACCTTGGATAGATGCGTCGCAGTAGACTACAAAATCGTCCGTGCCTTCAGGCAGTGAGAGGATAGGCGCGCTACAAAGTCTATCCTTTAAGTGCTGAAACGCTGTTTCCTGTGCATTACCCCAACGATAAACAACACCCTTCTGCGTCAGTAGTGTAAGTGGCTGAGCAATCTTTGAGAAGTCTTTGATGAACCTCCTGTAATAACCCGCCAAACCCAAGAATTGGCGTATTTCTGTTGGTGTGCGAGGTGCAGGCCAGTTCTTGATCGAATCCACCTTGGATGGATCTACATGAATCCCATCCTTGTTTACCACGTGGCCTAAGAAGTGGACTTCACGAAGCCAGAAGTCACATTTGGAAAACTTAGCGTATAACTGTTCCGTTCGCAGAAGTTCCAGTATAAGTCGTAAATGATGCTCGTGCTCCTCCTGACTCTTCGAATAAATCAGGATGTCGTCGATGAAAACAATGACGAACTTGTCGAGATAGGGTTTGCACACCCTGTTCATAAGATCCATAAATACGGCAGGCGCGTTCGTTAGCCCGAATGGCATGACCATAAACTCGTAGTGGCCGTAGCGAGTTCTAAATGCTGTTTTAGAGACGTCCTCATCCCGGACTCTCAGCTGATGGTACCCTGACCTTAAGTCTATCTTGGAGTAGTAGCTCGACCCTTGCAGCTGGTCGAATAAATCATCTATGCGAGGAAGAGGATAACGATTCTTGATCGTCACCTTGTTGAGTTCATGGTAGTCTATACACATCCTGAACGTACCGTCTTTCTTCTTTACGAATAACACTGGAGCTCCCCAAGGCGAAGAGCTAGGACGTATAAAACCCTTTTCCAAGAGTTCTTGTAGCTGCTTTGACAGTTCTTCCAATTCAGTTGGAGCCAAACGATAAGGCGCTCGAGCTATGGGTGCTGCTCCTGGAGCGAGCTCGATCTGAAATTCAACCTGACGATGAGGCGGTAACCCGGGTAACTCTTCTGGAAATACTTGAGGAAAATCGCGTACCACCGGAATATCCTCAATCTTTTTCTCTTTCTTCGATGTATCCGTAACGAGAGCTAAAACAGCTGTGTGGCCCTTTCGTAAACACTTCTGAGCCTTCAGGAAGGAAATGATGCCACTCACGACACCACTCTTGTCGCCTTGAACTTCGAGAGGTTCTTTACCAGAACGGGGAATACGAATGATCTTCTCCCTGCATTGTATCTCTGCTTGTTGTTGGGATAACCAATCCATACCGTTGACAATGTCGAAACTACTCAGAGTTATAGGGATGAGATCGATGGAGAAAGTCTGACCAGCGAGGATAAGATTACAACCCTGAACTATGTGTGTGGCCTCTAAACTTTTACCGTTAGCTAACTCTACGACATGTTTAGTGTTCAAACGTGTTGGTGCGCGTTTAAGCATTTGGCTAACTTTCAGAGACATATAACTGGTATCCGCACCCGAATCAAATAGTACAGTAACATAAAAGTCGTCGAGGAGAAACTTACCCATAACCACATTGGGATCATTCCTGGCATCACCCTGCCCAATCACAAATGCTCGTCCCCTTGCGCCGTTGTTCCCATCATTGTTGTTTCCCCCGTTGTTGTTGTTCCCATTGCCCTGGTTGTTGTTGTTGTTCTGGTTTCGGTTTAGCTGAGGGCAGTGTCGTTTGAAGTGACCTTCGGCGCCACACTGAAAACATCCTTTGTTGCCCTGTTGCTGATTCTGCCGTGCTTGCTGCTGCGGCTGATTCTGATTTACAGGCTGTGGGCTCCTACAATCCTTGGCCTCATGGCCCGTCCTGAAACACCTTTGACAACGACCCCTGTTACACTGGCCATTGTGGTGCTTGTTGCAGATGTTGCACTTTGGGAGGTTCCCTCGATAACCACCCTGCTTGTGACTGCCCGAAGAGTGCTGACTAGGGCTCTGATAGTTGTCAGTCTTTCGTTGCTGAACTTGGGACTGAACTGGAGCTGATCCTTTGCTGGAATCCCCCTCCCATTTTCGCTTGCTGTCACTGGGAGTAGCAGGAGTAACCGAAGTAGTAGCTGTAGTGGTAGCGTTGATGCGTTTGGGCAACCGGTTCTGCTCCACCGCTTGATCAGTGAGACGGTGAGCCAACTGAACAACCTGCTGGTAAGTGGCATGATTTGCTGAAGTCACATGACTCTGGATCTCTGGCACCAGACCCTTAAGATAAAGTTCAATACGCTTGTCCACCAGAGTAGGACACAGTAATGCAAGCTCATTCGATCTCTTGGTATACGCTTCGATCTCAGACCCCGTCATCTTGAGGTTGAAAAACTCGACTTCCAGCTTATGAATATCATCTCTACTGCAGTATTCCTCCTTGATCATCTCTTTGAAATTGTTCCATGGGGTGGCGTTAGCAGCAACCAACCCCAGTATTTGGACCTGTGCTTTCCACCATGTGAGGGCTAAACCCTCGAGGGTACCGGTAGCATACTTCACCCTGCGTGCCTCAGGGCATTCACACATTTCAAATACTGACTCCAGCTTTTCAAACCAGTGCAGGAGACCTACGGCTCCTTCAGTGCCGCTGAAAGTGGTTGGACGACAGTCCATGAAAGTCTTGAAAGTGCAAACAGGTGCTTGACCTCCTGCTTGTGCGGCTGCAACTGCCGCGGTAACTCGTTCGTTAATGAGGGCCGTCAACTGGTCCTGGGTCATGTTGATACGTGCAGACATGATCTTCATAGTAAAGATAACGTAAGTGAGATAGGTTCGCGAATAGTGCGATGACAGAAGAGTGTAAGCACACAAGTGTTCTCATGCA
The DNA here is from genome assembly GCA_030545235.1 of Helianthus tuberosus. Lineage (NCBI taxonomy): Eukaryota > Viridiplantae > Streptophyta > Magnoliopsida > Asterales > Asteraceae > Helianthus > Helianthus tuberosus. The sequence continues at coordinate 6,994 of JARYGA010006456.1, forward strand.
ATAACAAATAGTGAGCAATGTAATCTAAGCATACCACGAGCAAAGTTCTATGTAATTCTAGTATGTAGGCAATAAACATAAACCTTATTACCTAGGATGTCGAGTCTTGCACGTGGAGCGAAGCGTCGTTGTGGATCGTTGAGAGCACTGTTCCGGTTATAGTCTGGTTTTAATAAAATCGTTTTCCCCATATTAAAACCAAGTTCTCTATAACCAATGGCTCTGATACCAATCTGTCACACCCCCAAAATCCACCTGCGGAGTATCACCGCTTGGGAGCGTGACTGACCAGGATCAAGCCACCAATCATATAGAACAATGTATAAAGTAAAAGTAATTGCAATTTAATCAAACCAATCCATATGAGAGGTGTTCCAAAACATAAATATGTTATCACTGTTTAGCGGAAGCGTATAAATAAACCCAACACAATAAAGTGTGAAATGTCATAATGTCTAATCAAGTATTCACGATCCTTGTCCACAACGACTGCGCCTCCCATGCAAGCTCCATAAGTACCTAAGGTCCTGCAAGGCATGTAACAGAGGATCAACAACTAGTTGAGCGAGTTCACAGAAAGTAAATGTGTAATAGTAAGTTCGTATGTAACATGTGGCTCTACTGGGCCGATAGTACGTTCTATTGGTGGGGGCTTCCCATGTTATATATATCCCCTAGACTATTCGTAATCATAAGTATCCTTCCCAATCCGAGGAAAGTAGTAAGTATAGGTTTACGCAGGTTTTATGTAAGTGCCCTTCCCAACCGAGGACAGTACGTAGCGAGTACGTAGGTTTAGCGCTGGCGTCCTTCCCAATCCGAGGACGGTAGTACGTAGGTTTAGCACTGGCGTCCTTCCCAATCCGAGGACGGTAGTACGTAGGTTTTACGTAGGTTTAGTGCTGGTGTCCTTCCCAATCCGAGGACAGTACGTAGGCTTTATGTAGAATTTGACACAGGTATCCTTCCCAATCCGAGGACCGTGGTAAGTAGTCTAGTGGTAATGTAAGTACAGGTAATCATTCAATCCCATTCCCAACCCAACTGGGGAATCCCATGCCTTGGTAAGAGTGTGAACTCACCTTGGTTTGCTCGGTATGCTAAGTATGTGCTCAAGGTAAATCAATCACGTCCTAAAGTATGCACGTATACATAATCAGTTTGTAGTCACGAGGTACACGTATAAGCATGTAGTACATATTCACAATCATACGAGTCATGTTTAACATTTAACAGCAGTTAGATATTCCAGTTAACACTTAACCGCAGTTAACTAACCATGTTAACTTTTAACAGAAATAAGGTAAGTTACTGTGCTGATTACATAATGGCGAAACACACATATTGACGAAACACACCATTCGGCGAAACACAAATCGGCGAAACACATTCTGTTTCGCCGTGATCTTGTTTGGCGAAACAAGATTCTATTTCGTCGACCGTCCTTGGCGAAACACTTTCTGTTTCGCCAAGAGATCGGTTTCGTCAAGACAGATTCGAGGTGATGTCAGTTACGTACTCAAATACATGCAGAAACCCTAACAGTCGTCGCCATCAAGTAGCAATCATATCGAAATCATTTAGCACAGAATCATAACACAATCCTCACGTAATCATCGTCTAGTATGAACCCTAGTTTTAAACGCATCTCAAACTGATTAACATACAACCTCATATCATCGAGCCCTATCCGAAACTAATGTGGATTCAGAATTATAACATATTAACAACATCCAGAACTGAGTATTCGATCATGTTAAGTTTCGCATATAATTACACATCCGATTAACCATGTATATCGAAATCTACATCATCATACACATATATTCATAATCTGTTTCATAACTCAGCATTTACATAAGCACATAACAAGTAATCAAAACATCAATAGGACCGAGTTAACGAACCCGTACTAACCGAGATGAAAGAAATAATGATTTGATCGCTCAATGACTTGGGGAGACACCCACAGCTGCCGACACACTTAGGAGAGAGTTCTAGGGTTTCTATTTTGCCAAGGGTGTGAAACTAGAACCGTTTCACGTAATTATACACGGAAATAACATTCTGGGCCGTACTGGGCTTTTGGCGAAACTGGTCCGGCGAAACAGTCTGTTTCGTCGAGTTCGGTTTGGCGAAACATGCTTGTTTCGTCGAGTATGATCATGGCGAATCACAACTCTGTTTCGTCGAGTTGTTTCATATGTTCAGTAGTTTATGTTATTTCAAATACACTAAGTCTCATGCTATAATATCAACACATAACCAACCAAACATAATACTTTTATTATCACACAAAGTGTATCGTTACAAATCAGACGAGTCAAACAACTAGACAGTCAGAGTCAACGTGCAATAAATGCGAAAAAAGAATGTCGGAAACTCGAGTTGTCACACCTTCCTTCTCTGCATCAAAAGCCCTTTGTTGAACAGACAAAGCTTCCCTATCAGCTTTAAGTTTCAACCGATCAGCCTCGAAGCTTTTCTTAAGATCACCTATTTCAGTCTCATGTCTTCTAGTCAGTTCACCAACCTTTTTAGCCCAAGCCTCCTCATTCTCAGCAAAACCACTAATCTCCTTCTTCATTGAAGCCATTGAAGATTTCATTTTATCTTTCTTCTTAGAAAACTCTTCATATTCCTGCATCCTCTTACGAAAACGAGCAATTCCCTGAGGAAGCATGACAGCAAGTGCTCAAAATCATGCGAGACAACATCATATCATCATCCATGTCAGCAATGGTGTCATGAACCGAAGGGGGAGCAATGTGGCTCAGCGCATCTTCGCAAACAGCAACATCCTTGAAACTATCATCAACCTTCACCGACCAACTAGGTACATACACCTTATCCGGATCAAACCCTTCAATGTCCCTGCTCGAAGAACCTTGAACATGAGTAGAGATAACCTTCTGAGCCGGAGTCTTCTTCTTCCCATGAATAACCAATTTCTTTTCCTTCTCAACACCCGCTTTAACACCTTCACCTCCAGAAGCTTCAATGTCATCACTCAACTCCACTGGTTCAGTGGAAGTGGATTGAGTAGCACCCTTAAGTAAACAACAAGTAGATCGACGGGTTGAAGCCTTGGGGGCAACAGGTTTAGAAAAACCCTTCACATTAGAGACATTAACATACCCAGTACCCTCAAACCTTTGCTCAGCACTCTTAACCACAACATTCTCATCAGGAATAACTGGAACATCTCCAAACGCAACATCAGACGTGTCGTCACTCTAGATAAAATCTAGGGCAGACATGACTGCAAATAAGAACAAAACAGAATGCACATAAGACATAAATTAAGGAAAACACAAAGGGAGTAAATAAGAAAAAAGCATACCTGTGCCATTCCTCATCAGAACCGGATCCCGATTGGACTTTTCCCACACTTTACTAACCCCTAACAAGACTAGCAAATGTTCAGGAAAGGGACGAACCCTTGAAGGGCACTCCCGGATGGCTTTGAGAAAAGCGTCATTCAAATCGGATTCAGGGGGTTCCGGTTCATTGAGAACAGCATCTGGGTGTCTCCACACCATTTTGAAAGGAACAATAGAATCGGACACCCAGAAAAAATGATCCTTCCAGGAACCAAGGGTGGTAACCATGGAAGAAATAAGACAAGCATCAACCTTGGACGTTTCAAAGGCGAACCAATCGCCGTTTTTGGCCAATCGGAAAAATCGGCAAAAAAGCATGAGTAAAGGATCATAACCAAGGGCACGGCATAAAACTTTGAAATGTAAAACCCTAGCCATGCCCTTTGGGTGAACTTGACCAAAAGATATGCGATAATATTCCAAGATGTTCAAAACAAAGTTTGAAAACGGATGACGAAGATTTGAAAACTCAAAATGTCGACAATACAAAGCAATCGAACCAGGGGGACATTGATCGATAGACTTATCACAAGCGGGTGCAACCGGTTTAAACTTGGTCCCAATACCATATTCAATACAAAACAACTCTACTTCTTCCTGGGTTAATCGAGAAAAGGATTTTGCCAAATCCTTACGAGCACCCATTTTGAAGAAAATAAGAAGAAAACAAGGAAACAGGGTAAAAACCGGAACTAACCTGAAGATGGAAAGAAAAGGCAGAGGAAAACTTGAAAGGAAAATGGAAAAGTTATTGTGAGTCTTCAAATAAAAGATAAGGATCAAAATAAAAAATCATGATAGTCATTAAACCACCCCTGCAAAAAACCGCCGACCTATTAACTGACAGACATAAATCAAATCAGTTGTTAGTTTTTTCAAATTTGAAAACTCAACCGTTTTCAACCCTTGAAGCCTTGAACCCTTGAAGCCTTTAGGCAAGCAAAATACATGTATAAAAGTCAGAAGTCTTTTGAGCTCATTCCCAAAAAAACCTCTGACTTGGGGGGCTGATGACGGGGGTAGCCCAAGACCAAATAAAATGATTTAAATACACGAATGCTCAAAAGGTTATACGGTTCGAGGGTTGAAAAGTTGGGGAGATGAAGTAAAGCAATACGAGAATAGTAAATGGTCACATCTCCGGATTGCCTCACCAACTCACCAGCCGCAAAAGCAATACGGATCCACAGAACACACTCTTTTACCCGCAGGTCAAAGCCTTCAACCCCCAAAAAGGGCAAAACCCCTACTGCAAGCATGGTCACTAGTCAAATGCATTCCTCTTTGAGTGATGTCTTCTCCTATATATTAGACACTTCATTTACTAAGCAGGACACAGCAGGCCAGCCCTAATTCCTGAAATCTATGGTCATTCACTTCGAGTACTTGCTTCATGCGAGTTACTCCCTTTCACATCCAACACACACATTCTGTTTATTTCTTTATCCAAATCTGAACACACTTCAGAGGAGGACCTTCAGCAAACAACATAAATAAACTAGTGAACCTCTCTCCACATCTTGCAAACGTGGGGGGACCCCACGACATGCGTTAGGCAAAGTTGAACCCCTCAACCCTTTTGCCTAACCAGCCAAGCTACCATCTGTGGTCTATTATTTGTTGCATCAACATATACCAAATGTGAAGATGGCCAAGGATCCTGGATCCTTCTTACATGAAGTATCTCTTTAAATGGACAACATTCCAAGCTCTTGGCAATAGATCACCTTTCATTGTTAATAATCGATATGCCCCCTTTCCTACCTCAGCTTCAATAAGATAGGGGCCTTCCCACTTTGGTGCTAACTTGCCATCAGCAGGATTTGTGGTATTTTGGAATGCTTTCCTTAACACCATATCACCAACTTGAAACTTTCTGATCCTGACATTTTTGTTATAAGCTCCAGCCATCCTTTGTTGATAACTAGCCAATCTTATCCTTGCAAATCTCTGATTTCTTCTATGGTATCCAAGTCTTGAACCAAGTTTTAAGCATTTCCTTCAAGATCACAGATGCTTGTTCTAGCAGTAGGAACCACCATCTCTGTAAGGATCACTTATTCTGCTCCAAACACTAAAAAAAATGGAGTTTGGCCAGTAGCATTCTTGGGAGTTGTCCTATTAGCGCATAGCACATAAGGTAGCTCTTCTGTCCATTTTCCTTTCTTGGATCCAAGCTTCTTCTTCAAGTTGTTGATGATGATCTTGTTAGATGATTCTGCTTGACCATTAGCTTGTGGGTGGACTGGTGTTGATGTTATCATCTTAATCCCCCAACTGTCACAAAAGTTACTAGTTCTACTCCAAATAAATTGGGATCCATTATCACAAACAATTTCAGAAGGAATACCAAATCTGGTAATAATGTTTCTGTTAATAAAGGATATCTCTTCTTTTTCTCTGACTTGAGCAAAGGCTTCAGCTTCTATCCACTTGGAAAAGTAATCAGTCATGGCAAGCATAAACACTTTTCCTCCTGGTGCTTTTGGAAGTTTGCCAACTATATCCATTCCCCATCTCATAAATGGCCAAAAAGAGGATATAGGATGCAGGAGCTCTGCTGGTTGATGAAGGATATTGCAATGTCTCTGACAAGCATCACATTTCTTGGCATAATCCACAACATCCTTCTTCATAGTAGGCCAAAAATATCCTGTCCTAAGGATCCTTGAGAACAGTGCTCTGCCCCCAGTGTGGTTTCCACAATCTCCTTCATGAAAATTCTTTAGAACAACTTGAATTTCAGGATCCTCAATGCACCTTAGATATGGACATGCAAGAGATCGTTTATATAACATGTTATTTAATATTGTAAATTGAGATACCTTGACTTTGAAAGCTCCGGGGTTTTCTCCTGTAGGAATCTCTCCATGTTGTATATATTTCATGATCGGAAGGATCCAGGATCCTGAATGTGATTGTGCACCATCACTAGGTATGATTGCAGAATCATCTCCTATCTCCATAGCTGCGTGATCCTCAATAGTAGGACCCAAGATATGGATAATGGGAATTTTAATATCCTCTAGAATCTTCAATGATGATCCAAGGTTGGCCAAAGCATCAGCTTCTACATTTTCTTCTCTGGGTACATGTGTCAAACTAAAAGAAGCAAAAGAGTGTGCCAATTCCTTGACTATCTCTAGATATTTGATTAGTCTTTCACCTTTAACAGCATAAGAACCATTAAAGTGGTTAGTAATTAACAATGAATCTACATGTACCTTAAGATACCTGATCCTCATATGCTTGGCAATTTGCAAACCAGCTATCAAGGCCTCATATTCAGCCTCATTATTAGTAGTTTGAAACTCACAAGCTATTGAGTGGGGTATTATGTCCCCCTGTGGCGATTTTAGTAGTACTCCAAGTCCAGTTCCCTTGACATTAGAGGCTCCATCTGTGAAGAGTGTCCAAGGATCCTTGGTCTCTTCAAGCTGCTGAACTTCTAACTCACCTTCCCTTTGTAGATCACTACTGAAATCTGCCACAAAGTCAGCCAAGGCTTAGGATTTAATGGCAGTTCTTGGTTCATATCTTATATCATAAGCACTAAGCTTCACTGCCCATTTGGCCATCATTCCTGACATTTCAGGTTTCCTGAGAACATTCTTAATTGGAAAGTTAGTCTTAACAATGATAGCATGAGTTTCAAAATAATGGCGTAATTTAGTAGATGCCATAATCAAAGCAAGGATAAGTTTTTATAAATGTGAATACATGGATTCAGCATCAAGGAAACTTTTACTTACATAATATACAAGATGTTGTGTACCTTCGTGATCCTTAACAAGGACCGCACTTACTGCTTTAGAAGAGACTGCCAAATATAAGGATAATATATCCCCTTTTTCTGGTTTCATTAAGGCAGGAGCTGAGGATAGGTAATCCTTATGGGCTTTGAGAGCATTCTCATGCTTTTCAGTCCACTCAAATTTCTTGTTCTTTCTTAGGATGTCATAGAATTCCTTGCACTTCTCTGATGACTTTGAGATGAACCTGTTCAAGGCTGCTGTTTTGGTAAAAAATCACACAAGGATAATGCAACCAAATCTGATTTTGTGAGGTATGATGCTTGGTTAATTGTATGAACAACAAGTATATGAAATCAACGATGAACACCGAGATTTATACGAGGAAAAAGCCCTTGATCAAGAGATTATCTCCGGCATAAAAAACCTTGGGTGATGGAAACTACCGATTACCAACTATATTGCAAAAAACAATAATGATCCTTGTACAACTTCGGAAGAAAACAAGCTCAATACAATGAATTGCTAGTGTAAGTGTGTGTTTTTGCTAAGTGTTTGCAGAGAATTCGAGTGTTGTGTGTTCTTTGTGTGGTGTGTTCGACTTATGCCTCAAATGAACTCGTTTTCCCCTTAAAAGATAAGAAAAAATCAACTAACTAACTTCCCGAAAAAGGTGGAAGTCACCCATGATCACCACTAATGGTTATTTCTTCATTAAGCACGTGCCTAAGAAGCATATTCCATGAGATTCCAGCAAAGAAGTAGTCCACTACGTCCATTATCTGCATTTAAACATTAAAAACGTGACAATTGTTAGAAATCATAAGTTCGGTTAAGGATCCTGTTATCCTCAGACTCTGGATCCTCAGACTCCCCGCATCATCCTTTAAGGATCCGTGATCCATGCCCAGTCTCGGGATAGATAATCAATAGCATAAAATTCATGCCCTAACAATTGCCCCCAATATGGCAGTTGTGATAAGGATTCACAACTGTCATATTTTCGTTCGAAGCGGACTAGCCGTTGCTGCTGGTAACTAGTCGTTACACTGCCTGTCGTCACTGATAAAACCTCCTATAATCATCATTGCAAAATATAGAGTTAAAGATAACTCCTCAAGTGCCTTTAAAGATCAGAAGATCCTTCTGTTTGTGGAGAATGGATCCTTCTACACCGTTCGCTATTAACCTTCCTGCACTTTAATATCTGCATAGACACTTTAACTGTTAGATAGCCATGTCCGACCTGGGTGGATGGTCCACGGTTTTGCTGGTGAAATCCAGGACATATGATTTGATACATAATGAATGGGTGATAACATTAAACTTTTTTAGCTACAACTGTTGTTGTTTCTTTCCTCTTTATTTTTCATGTATGCTTTCTATTTTCAAAGATATCGTCGCCAAACAATTGGAAAGTTATTGGAAATCTGATGATAATGTTAAACTTTTAACAGAAAACTTGAAGTGTTCATATAAGTGTGGATCAATGATCCTTAACCAAAAAGGATAAGAGACAACTTGCAGCTTAGAAAACGTTAGAACATAACATACCAGAGAATCCAAGTTAGGATTCTATATCCTTGTAAACTAATACTGAATAAAATGTGTGAAAAGTAAAGTTTCCAGGATCCAGGATCCTTATTGTCAGAACTTGTATAACTTTAGAGCTCCAAGATCATGCAAGAAAAACAAACTTGGGACCAAGCCAAATAATTGGGAATGAACCCAAATAAACTGGGGACAAGCCCAAATAAACTAGGGACAAGCCCAACAAATTGGGGACAAGCCCAAATAAACTGGGGACAAGCCTAACAAACTGGGGACAAGCCCAAATAAACTGGGGACAAGCCCAAGTAAACGGATGTAAACTGGGGTCAAGCCCAAATAAACTTGTGTAAACTGGAGTATGGCCCTCACTGGCGACTATCCAAACTTGAGCGACATGAAAATGCCGAAACCTTAGCTAACGTGAAAACGTTAGAAACCTAGGAACGGATGTATGGTACGTCTACCATTATACGTAGGATACCGGATACAGCCAGTACAATGAAATTGTCAGCCCCTAAAACGAGTACTGGTTCCATTGCCATGAACAGTACCAGGATCATCGTGCGCTACTGGCGAAACTGGGGACAGGCCCAAACTGGGGACAATCCCACAACTGGGGACAAGCCCAAATAACTGGGGAGAAGCCCAAATAAACTTTGGGGAGTTGGCCAACCACATTGATCTTCTGTAAAATGATAACAACTCTGCAAAATCTTAAACTTTATGAAAATAGATGTTAAATGTTTAACATCTTTGCCTTATGATAAGTAATAAGTATAAGATGAATGAAGATGAAAGTAATGTGTAACCAAATGTAGAATCATATATCCTTTGAGGATCCCGGATCCTTAATCACTTGTAGGACCGGTTTTGCGACCGTTCGATTGCGTAACGGACGTTTGACGTGCGGAATCCGTAAACGTACGTGATCTAAACACACAATAACATACTAGGAACGAGATTTACTAGAAGATTTGACTCTAACGGTACAATATCACGTGTAGAGAGACTTTCTCTCTCTAGTTTCTCTCTCTAGAAACACACACTTAGCAAAGTCTTCTCCAAGATTACAAAAGCTCTCTAATTATGACTTAATCACTCCTATTTATAGGTCAAGGGCTATTTTAATGAAATTTCATTAATTACAAGATTGCCACCTTGCCTTTTTATCTAAATGTAATACTTTAACGACTTGATATCTTCAGTTCCTCGCTACGACTCGGATTGACGAAGGTGATAGACATAAAATGCATCAACAATCTCCCCCTTGGATATTGCCGCAGTCAATCCTTAGTCAAACTTGTAGCGATTTGTCTTTCTCTCTCTCATGATTCTTCTTTAACTTCTTCAGCAAACATAGACTCCCTCTTGCTTGTACAGAAACCCGGTGGATCTGTCTTCAGCTTTTAGTAGTCTCTTCAGGCTCCCCCTTTCGTTAAGTTTCCGTGCTTTTGGGATCGACACCTGGCTTTCTGTATTTTCTGGCTCCCCCTTTCATAAAGCTTCCGTGCTTTTGGGATCGACGCCTTGCTTTTCGTAGCCAAAGAATCAAAAACCTACACATCTCAACCTTTCGTAAGACAAAAAATTTTGACTTTAAAAGAATTCATTCAAAATTCTCAAACAAATAACACACAATATTGTGATTCAAATTAATGAATCAACTAAACGTTTGAGGATTATCTTCCAACTTCTCATCATATTAACCAAACCAATTGTTCATCTTGTTTAGCCTTTAAGATTTTGAATATCAGCTTTTCAACATCAGTTGTCGAAAATCTTTTTGAATTTTTCAAAAATTAGGCTAAAACACACTAAAATCTTTTTGGATTTTGTAATAAGAGAAATGTAATGCAGAAATGAAATATGTACAAACATATTTTTGTGAGTTTGCGAAAGAGGATCATATCAGTATTTGAGACACATCACAAGCACCGTTAAGCTTTTAATCGTTTTAAGTTCTAAACGATTCACATTGATTGACGATATATTTGTCCTCTTAAGCTCAATCTAAAAACTTTCGAAATGCTTACCGATACGTTAAGGTATATTAAGATAGCACTAAATTCTTATGGACCCCACGATCTCAGCATATCCCCTCATCATGCAATACACTGACTCAAGTAATGCCTTTAAACTTTTATCAACTGTGATTTGCGCGAAAACAAAGCAGAATGTTTAAACATTAACAATCAGGTCGATACTTCCGTATACGCAGAGAAAGTCCAATGTTTAAACAAAATAAGAAAAATAAAACAAGTTGAAGTTGTTTAGGCTTTAACCACCAGGTCGATACTCCCGTATACGCAGAGGTGATCCAAAGCTTAAACGAAACACCAAAGAAAATAAAGCAGAACGTTTAGGCAACAACATCCAGGTCGATACTCACGTATACGCAGAGGATGTCCGATGCTTAAACAAAATAAAGAAATAAGACAAGTTTAAATCTTTGCAAAAAGAAATGCACAATCACAGTGACTTTTCAGCAAAGTTGTGAAAGTTCACAAACTTAACCAGTTTTATGTCTTACGACAATCAGCGATTACCGAGTAGGCACACAATCAAGAAGGACAAAACTAAGTACTATGCTTTTGACCATGTTTCCCACTAGAACTAGGCTTTTTCATTTATGTTTGTATCGTTCTCGCAAATCTACTAGTCTAGCTGAACCTATCGTCACATCTTTAGTGAAACCGTTTATCACATTTGACATTTCATTTCTCTAGCATGCTGTGATAGTCCACTGATTTACTATTATTTCCTCTTGTCTCAACAAAACTCATTTTTGCTATTCAATGTTTTTGGCATTTTCAAATTTTCAAATGTTTGTGGTTTTTTATAACGATTGGATGACTGAACTGATGAGCTTTTATTGTTGTTTTGAAAATTTTTCGAACATTTTAGGAAATATGAAACTAAACTGTACAACCAACTTGACAACTGATATCGAATTGATTCAATTCGCCATCCATTTGGCATAAACAATCAGAACTCCCCCTCACAACAAACTATTTTCCCATAATGATTTCAAAACACTTAAGTTTGTTTTAATCAAAATGGTTTTTCCGGAAAATTAGTTTTGTGTGACGTTTCACAAACATGGGGATCTTTCATCACTTTGTTTTCTTCAATCACTTGTAAAATTTAACATTTCCGATTTAAACAACACAATCACATGTAGAAAATCAAGTACAACTTAATGTCCCTGATTTACCACTTGTAAGTCGAAAAATCACCAGAGTGAAATTTCTCAAGAAATGTGCCGATTCATGTTCCACGCTTACCAACCTGGGAACTCCGGCAAGTCAGGTTTTTCTATTTGAATAGTTTCATCCAAGCCTGACTGTCCTTGGATGATTTTGAATTCTTGTTCAACAATGGTGGAAAATTTGCATCATCCATTGTTAAACCTGAATTCTCAGATTTTACCTCAACTACCAGCTCTTCTGGCTTTAAAGAACCAGAATCATTGCCTGAATGTGGCTTGTCTGACTTTGATGAGCCAGATTCATCGCCGACATGTGGCTCCTTTGTTTCCAAAGAAACAAATTCATCGCCAACCACTTCAACCTTTTTTATCTCCTCTTTTGTCCTCAGATTTGCATCTGAAGAATTCGGTTTACTTGACTTTGTTGTCGAGTGAAGCGATTCATCAGCACTCTTATTTGTTGTACCCGAGGACAAAATCCTTTCGAGATACTCTCGTGCTTTCTTCCTTTTCTTTCTCAATCGATCTTTCTGCCCTTGTGAAAGCTTAACTTTCTTTTCTTGAACTTTCTGTTCTTTGGGCTTTTCTTTGACTTTGACTGATTTCATCACCCTTTTCTGAGATTCAGCCCTCGATCTTTCATTTGATCTCATTAGGCAATCTCTGGCAATGTGACCTTTGATTTGGCAGTTATAGCATCTTCTCGTCTCAAACCTCCAACTTTGGCAGTTAACAGCAATGTGTCCTTGAAAACCACATTTGTAACACACTCTGTTATCATACCATGTACCACCTTCACACCAAACGCTCAGATCATAGCATTGTCTGGCTTTGTGGTAATCATCACTTCTCCTATAAGCTTGTTTTGACGCTTGAGCACTGTGGTCAAACCTGCACCACTTATTACCAACTTTTTGTGAGTTTAAATTTTCAACTTTTTGTGGTTTTTTATAACGATTGGATGACTGAACTGATGAGCTTTTATTGTTGTTTTGAAAATTTTTCGAATTTTTAACTTTTTGTTTATGTTCTACAACCTTCTTAACAGGTTTTTGCTTAGAACATTCACCTGTTTCAGTAGATTGTAAAACAGTATTTTTAAATTTTTCTTGTAAATCTAAAAATAATTTTTGTTTAGCTTGTTTTTCATTTTCATCATCAGCTCCTTCATCACAATCCTCAACTTTGACATTATCAAAGTTTGTGACATTATCACTTATTGGAATTTCATTGATTGGTTTTGGGCATGAAATATTCACATACGCTGAAGAAATCACAAAACCTTTCAATTTATTTTCTACATCAGCAATTTTATGCCGATAACTCTCAGCTTCTTTTTCAAGCTGAATGATTTTAGCAAGATGAAAATTTATTTCAATCTGTTTTTCAAGATTATTTTTACCAAAAATATCTTTCTCATCTTCTAAAATCTTTATTTGAATTTGAAAATCTTTTTCAATTTTTACTTTTTCATTTTTAAAATTTTTAATTTGAATTTTCAAATCATTTTCTGAATTTTTAAAATTTTTGTTTTCTAATGTCAAACTCTCTAAATCCCTTAAGAGTTTGACATTTTCATATTTCAGATTTTCACAATTTAAGCACTTCTCGATCATCTTTACAGCTTCAGCCTTCTTCTCAATCTTAATAGCTGAAGTTTCTTTAACCTGCCCCTCTACCACTTGAACATTTTTCTCAGGTTCGAATTTTTCATCAACAGTCTTTATTTTTCCAATCTTTTGGAGTTCAAGTTCTTGAGCTTCGATCTTCTCGATAAACAAGCTCAAATTCACGTCTAAATATATCTTTCTCAAATCTAACAAATATGTTTTCCACATATCACCCGGTAAAACATTTGCCAACTTGTCAACCCACTCCTCATTAGACTTGGTTATCCCTAATTTTCCCATTTCCAAAACTAGATGGCAGTATCTATTAAATAATTCTTTTGTAGACTCTCCCTTGATACCCGTAAAACTATCAAATTTCTTCCGTGCAATATCTGCTGGACTCTGAACACGATACGACTCACAATCCATGTTTTGGATTTAAAAGTTCACAAAATTAGATCTTCAAACGAATTAAATTTACACACAATCTGGAATTCAACCAACTTGAATCAATTCGTACGAACTGGTGTTCTTCAAACGACTTGGTTCAAAATTTGTTTTTAGCTCAAATTCCACAAATTTCAACTTCCACAAAGCCCACAAAATGTTTGTGACCAAGAAATCCACAAGCTAGTGACCCACTAATCAAACCCGCTTCACAATAAGAGCCCAAACACTTTGTAATATGATCGACCCAACTCAAAGTTTATAGATTTACTTGTGACCAAATGACCCAACCCAATCACAAATTCTTGGCCCAAAATACTATTTAAAAAAAACTTTCAGCCCAAAACAAAAAAACTTTTGGCCCAAAAATTTGTTTGGCTCTTTTAAATCTGATTTGTATAAAGAGCTTAGCCCAAACACTTGATACCAATCCCAATATTAATCTCAGAACTCATGCTTTGGTAATGAAATACCCAACAACCTGTTTAACACCTATTGGACCGCAAATGGATACAGTAGACAACAACAGCAACAATAGGTATATTTAAAGATGAACACAATGTCAGCTTTTAAGCACAGTGTCACATGGGCTAACAAACATGAATTGGTTAGTGGGTCGGTGCTTTGATTGTGCCTTATCTAAGTAATGGGGCGTCTCAAGAAAAAAATACAAGTTTAGTGAGCGGTGTAATGGGGCGGTGAACAAGTGGGTGTGATGGGGTGACAACAGGGATTGGGTCTTTGGGATGTACAAACGACAACTCAACAAACAACAATCAACTTTTGTAATTAGTGAGGCGGTGTTAATGATAACACCTAGCCGACCAAAAATCACGTGGGGCGATGATGTTTTATGGCTGACAAGAACGATATCAACCTGCCAATAACCTGTCAATCACATGTAGAAGATGACTAATAAGCGACCCCCAAACCTTTTGAACGGACCACAAACTGACTGAAAAGCGACCCACAATTTACACTTTTGGAGCGGTCCACACGTGTCACAATGAGCGGTTCAGAATATTGACTTAAGAGCGGACCAGATGTTGTTCAAGCGGACCAGCTAATATTCGTTCGAGCGAACCAGATTTTGTCCGTTCGAGCGAATCAGATGTTGTCCTTTTGAGCGGACCAGCTGATGTTCGTTCGGGCGAACCAGCAGATGTTCAGATAAGCGAACCACACAAACTGTTCGTTTGAGCGAACCAGCTAATGTACGTAACAACGATCCAGATCTAACATGGTCACATAAGCGAACCAGATTATGTCTGTTCGAGCGAACCTCCCAAAATGTTCGAATAAGCGATCCTCAATTTTGGTCAAAAGAGCGAACCAGAACAATGTATTACGAGCGGTCCTACTTGTTTGACGCGAATCGGACCCGAAAAACTGCAATTTCTCCAAAACGGCTTGGAGTTTCGAGCTGAAACTTGGTAGGGTTTTAGATCAGGTCTATGCGCACAACATATCCAAAAATCAGCTAAAACGGACCATGAAAACCTGTTCAATTCAATGAAAAACAGTAAAAACTGTAAGAAATAGGTAGAAAATGAAGAAATCAATGAAATCGGATCTGAATCGGCTCTGAAATCTCTGAAATCTAGTACGATTTGATGTGTTTGATCTTGCAATCGAGCCCCTAGCTCTGATACCACTTGTAGGACCGGTTTTGCGACCGTTCGATTGCGTAACGGACGTTTGACGTGCGGAATCCGTAAACGTACGTGATCTAAACACACAATAACATACTAGGAACGAGATTTACTAGAAGATTTGACTCTAACGGTACAATATCACGTGTAGAGAGACTTTCTCTCTCTAGTTTCTCTCTCTAGAAACACACACTTAGCAAAGTCTTCTCCAAGATTACAAAAGCTCTCTAATTATGACTTAATCACTCCTATTTATAGGTCAAGGGCTATTTTAATGAAATTTCATTAATTACAAGATTGCCACCTTGCCTTTTTATCTAAATGTAATACTTTAACGACTTGATATCTTCAGTTCCTCGCTACGACTCGGATTGACGAAGGCGATAGACATAAAATGCATCAACAAATCAGCATACTGGCATCGCTGAGGATCCCTGATCCTTCTTACATAAAGTACTTTTTGAGATAAACAACATTCCAAGCTCTTGGTAAGAGGTCACCATCCATTGTCAACAAACGATCCCTTTCTGCTTCAGCTTCAATTAAGTAGGGACCTGACATTCTTGTTGTATGCTCCAACCATTCTTTGTCGATGAAGGATACTGCTGTGTCTTTGACAAGGATCACATTTCTTGGCATAATCCACAACATCGTTCTTCATAGCAGGCCAATAGTATCCTGTTCTAAGGATCCTTGAGAACAGTACTCTGCCCCCAGTGTGGTTTCCACAATCTCCTTCGTGAAAATCCTTTAAGACTTCTTGAATTTCTGGATCCTCAATGCACCTTAGATATGGACCTGCAAGAGATCGTTATATAACATGTTATTTAGTATTGTAAATTGAGATACCTTGACTTTGAAAGCTCTAGGATTTTCTCCAGTAGGAATCTCTCCATGTTGTATATATCTCATGACTGGAAGGGTCCATGATCCTGAATGAGATTGTGTATCATCACTAGGGATGATTGCAGAATCTTACACTATCTTCATGGCTACGTGATCCTCAATTGCAGGAGTTAAAACATGGATGATGAGTATTTTCACATCCTCTGGAATCTTCAGTGATGATCCAAGATTAGCTAGAGCATCAGCTTCTGCATTTTCTTCCCTGGGTACCTGTGATAGACTGAAAAAAGCAAAAGAATCTGCCAGTTTCCTGACTATTTCTAAGTACTTGATTAGCTTTTCACCTTTGACAGTGTAAGAACCATTATAATGATTAGTAAATAATAGGGAATCTATGAATACTTGAAGATACCTGATCCTCATATTCTTATCTAATTGCAAACCTGCTATCAATGCCTCATATTCAGCCTCATTATTAGTGGTTTCGAATTCACAGGCAATGGATTGGGGTATAATGTCCCCCTATGGCGATTTTAGTGGTCTGCTTTGTCAAGTTCCTTTAACATTTGAAGCTCCATCCGTGAAGAGTGTCCAAGGATCCTTGGTCTTCTCAAGTTGTTGAACTTCTAATTCAGCTTCCCTTTGTAGATCACTAATAGTATACCGGATGTTGAGAGCCTTCATGATCCTTAACTAGGATCGCACTTACTGCTTTAGCTGTCATGTCTTCATGTTTCCAAGCAAAGGTAGATTTTCTTCTTTTCAAGAAGGATACTAAATCCTGCTCAATACTGTCTAGGATCCCGGATGCTATAAAAATTTTGGATTCAGGATCCTCTGGGTTCAACAGAATATCCTTGACGTCTTGCTCTCTTGCCTCCATGACATCTTGCTCCTTGGAGGCTAGTTTCATTGAAGAAGTTTAACAGTTCTTTGCCTCCTGCTGATCATCTTTATCTTCACCACACCCCATAGAGTTGGGAGCTTGACACATTGATGATATGTTGAGGGGGACTGCCTTCAAATCGTGTATCCATGGCCTGCCAAAGACAACATCACAACAAGATAAGCAATCAATAACATAGAATTTTTGAACTGAATTCACTCCCTCTATATAAATAGGAAGTTTGATGTCCCCCAATGTAATCTTTGTCTCTCCACTGAATCCCACAAGGACAGATGATCTTGGGACAATATCAGATTCAAGGATGTTCATTCTTTTGAAGACATCCAACTGGATTATGTTCACTGAGCTTCTCCCATCAATGAGAATCCTGCGAACAAAATGGTTAGATATAAATAGTGTAATAACTAAACCGTCGTGATGAGGATCCTGAATGTCCACACGGTTATCCTCATCAAAGGATATCACTTTTTCCTGGATAAGAATGGAAGTTCGAACAGGTCTGTCCCCATTCTCCATCTTTGTTTCCTTTGCATGTCTTTTAGCTGCTGAGAACCTCCAGAGATGAAATGGATGATTTGAGCATCAGCTGGTGGAGGAGGAGCTTTTCTAGGAACTTTCCTTCCAAGCAATTCCTTCAACTATCCTTTGCTCAAAAGATAACCTATCTCCGTCCTTAACGCTATGCACTCATCTGTGAGATGACCAGAATCCTCATGGTAAGCACACCATTTCGATTTGTCTTTGGTAGTAGGCGATTTTCCGTCCTTCCTTGCCCACCTAGCCTTGTCGCCTAAATTCTGCATAACAAGGATTAGTTCATTATTATCAGCAGAAAAACAATATTTAGAAATAGGAGGATAATCCTCATCATCTTCCTCTTGTTCCACAGCATGCACATTCTGGTTGTCATGCTTGGAGTATTGCTTGGATCAGTTATTCTTGAAATAGGATCCTTGTTTGTCTTGCTCTGAGGATCCTTACAATCTCTCCTGGATCCTTTTGTCATCCTCTAAACGGATGAACCTAAGGGCCCTGTTCCTTACCTCATCTAAGTTCCTGCAAGGTGTCATAACAAGATCATCGTAGAACTGAGAATCCTCAAGTAAACCCATTTTAAAAGCTTCAACAGTAGTAGCAATATCTAAGTTAGGGATTTCTAAGGATTCTCTACTGAATTTAGTTATGTAATCTCTTAGTGATTCATTATGACCTTGGGTTACCCTATATAGATCACTAGTTAATCGTTCAAATCTCCTACTACATGAGAATTGGCTATTAAACAAGTTAACTAGATTAGCAAATGAAGTAATAGAGTAAGGAGGAAGACTTAGCAGCCATTTAAGAGCTGATCCTGTCAGTGTGGATCCGAAACCCTTGCATAGACATGCTTCTTTTAACCTCCCCGGGATGGGATTGATCTCCATCCTTTCTTTGTATTGAGCTACATGCTCTTCTGGATCCGTTGAACCATCATACAGCTTCATGGTTGGTATTTGAAGTCTCTTCGGTATCTCTGCATCACAAATAGGTGGTGCAAAACGAGATATCATGTGGCTTCCATCCGGAATTTCCGGAATGGGCTTAACCACTCCTGGAACACTGGATATCATATCCTTAAGCTTTTGTAATTCTCTGGCCATAGCTTGGTTGATACCTGTATCCTACACAAAGCCATGGTTAGCATTGCAAAAATTATTCAAAGTGTTACCTCCTGAACGATTCAAGTTTGGAATTCCATATGTGAATCCATGTTGACGGGATTCTGGCATAACCGAGGGACCAGGGGAAGCAATGGTCTGCATTGGTATGAAGTCTCCTAGATGAACATCTGAACTTTCGGGTTGCACACTCCTTAAGTATACTTGATCCTGGAAGATGTTGGATCCTTGATGTGCTGTGAATGAAGGTCTTGGAGGATAATCCATGGATCCAAAAACCTGAGATGAGGATCCTTGAACCTGAAAGGAGGATCCTTGAACCTGAGAGAAGGATCCTTGAACCTGAGAGGATCCCTGAACCTGAGAGGATCCTTGAACCTGAGAGGATCCTTGAACCTAAGAGGAGGATCCTTGAACCTGAGATGAGGATCCTTAAACCTGAGAGGATCCATGAATCAGCTGCATCCCCATGCATCCTCCTAAACTGGTGAAGAATCCCTGATGCTGAAATGAGGATCCTGAAGGCTGGAAAGAGGATCCTTGAGCCTGAGACATTGCCGATGATCCAGAACGCATTCCTGTTGATCCACCCTGGTATTGGACATCTGGAGCTGCAAAGTGCTTGGAAGTTATGACCGGAGTGTCGAAATTCAGCGACCTCAGCAGCAAAGGGTGATGATCCTCTGCTGATTTTATCAATTTCGCGAAGGATCCTACCTTTAGTTTCGTCCTGTTGTTGCATGTATCCTCTCATCTGCAAAATCAAAGCATAAAGATCACTGTTAGTAAGTGTAGAGGAAGAAACAACAGTTGGTTTTGTGAAAAAGGGGGTTGTCTTCTTCGGAGCATTCTTCTGGAATGCAGGGGGAAAATGATGCAATGGTGGAATGCCATGTGATGAGGAAACCGCCGACATGGAACTTGAAGTAGTTTTTCCCTAAGAAGCCATGTGGTTGAAGGTAATGAACTGAAATGAATGAAATGAACAAAATTTCTCAGAATTGAAGCATCAATTGCCCCACGGTGGGCGCCAAACTGTTTTGGTCAAAAATCACACAAGGATAATGCAACCAAATCTGATTTTGTGAGGTATGATGCTTGGTTAATTGTATGAACGACAAGTATATGAAATCAACGATGAACATCGAGATTTATACGAGGAAAAAGCCCTTGATCAAGAGATGATCTCCGGCATAAAAAACCTCGGGTGATGGAAACTACCGATCACCAACTATATTGCAAAAAACAATAATGATCCTTGTACAACTTCGGAAGAAAACAAGCTCAATACAATGAATTGCTAGTGTATGTGTGTGTTTTTGCTAAGTGTTGCAGAGAATTCGAGTGTTGTGTGTTCTTTGTGTGGTGTGTTCGACTTATGCCTCAAATGAGCTCGTTTTCCCCTTAAAAGATAAGAAAAAAATCAACTAACTAACTTCCCGAAAAAGGTGGAAGTCACCCATGATCACCACTAACGGTTATTTCTTCATTAAGCACCTGCCTAAGAAGCATATTCCACGAGATTCCAACAAAGAAGTAGTCCACTACGTCCATTATCTG
Source organism: Helianthus tuberosus (assembly GCA_030545235.1). Taxonomy (NCBI): domain Eukaryota; kingdom Viridiplantae; phylum Streptophyta; class Magnoliopsida; order Asterales; family Asteraceae; genus Helianthus; species Helianthus tuberosus. The sequence continues at coordinate 27,568 of JARYGA010006456.1, forward strand.
CATTTAAACATTAAAAACGTGACAATTGTTAGAAATCATAAGTTCTGTTAAGGATCCTGTGATCCTCAGACTCTGGATCCTCAGACTCCCTGCATCATCCATTAAGGATACGTGATCCATGCCCTGTCCCAGGATAGATAATCCTTAGCATAAAATTCATGCCCTAACAACTACGATCCTCCCTGTCAACCTTTGCACATCCTTGGCATTGGCAGGAGATTTAATATTCACAATCGCCTTGATTTGCTCTGGACTTGCCTCTGTGCCTCTTTTTGTCACCACGTAACCTAGAAACTTGCCAGCTTTCACACCAAAGTGACACTTGGAAGGATTCAATTTCATATTGAATTTATCAAGGATATCAAATGTTTCCTCCAAGTCTTTAAGGTGATCCTCCGCTCTCTTGGACTTAGCCACCATGTCATCTATATAGACTTCCATAGTGTGTCCGATTTGTTCTTTAAACATCATATTGACTAGCCTTTGATAAGTAGCACCTGCATTTCTTAGTCCAAATGGCATAGCAATATAACAGTAGATACCAGTTGGGGTCATAAAGGCTGTATCCTCTTGATCAGATGGTTCCATCTGAATTTGTTGAAATCCAGATGAAGCATCCATGAAAGTCAACAACTCATGACCCTCGGTAGCATCCACCATGGAGTCAATGTGGGGTAATGGGAAAGGATCCTTGAGACATGTCTTGTTTAAATCAGTAAAATCGACACATACCCTCCACTTTCCGTTTTTCTTTTGAACAATAACCACATTGGCTAACCAACTTGGATACTTAACCTCTCTTATCATACCTGCTATGAGCAGCTTATGTACCTCCTCCTGGATGATGGCGTTCCTCGCAGGTGCAAACTTTATCCTCTTTTGATGTATGGGTTTGAACGACCTGTCAATGCCAAGCTTTTGAGTAATAATTTCTTTAGAGATACCTGTCATGTCTTCATGCTTCCAGGAAAAGGTAGTTTTTCTCTTCTTGAGGAAGGATACTAGATCCTGTTCGATGTCATTGAGGATCCCAGATCCTATGAAGACCTTGGATTCAGGATCCTGAGGATCCATCGGGATATCTTTCACATCTTGTTCTCTTGCCTCCGGGACATCTCTTGGAGGATGCTTTAATTGCTATTGTTCCCTGGGTCTTGAGGTTGGCTTCATCGATGAAGTATAGCAATTCTTTGCTTCTTGTTGGTCACTCTCAATCTTCACCACACTCCATGGACTAGGGAGTTTGACACATTGATGATATATAGATGGAACTGCTTTCATGTCATGTATCCATGGCCTGCCAAGGATAACATTGCAACAGGATAAGCAATCTATAACACAAATTTTTTCAAAAAGAACTAAGTCCCTCTATGTAAATGAGAAGCTTAATGTCCCCCAATGTGTTCTTGGTTTCTCCACTGAATCCCACAAGAACTGATGATCTTGGGATAATATCTGATTCAGGGATGTTCATCTTCTTGAGGACATCAAGTTAAATGATGTTTACTGAGCTTCCTACATTTATCAAGATCCTATGAACAAAATGATTAGATATAAACAAAGTAATAACAAGACCATCATGATGAGGATCCCGAATATCCACACGATCATCCTCATCAAAGGTTATAACTTTCTCCTGTGTAACAGTGGAGGTTCTGATGGGTCTATCCCCGTTATCCATCTTGGCCTCCTTGGCATGCCTCTTGGCTGCTGAAAAGGAAGTGCCACATATGTCTGATCCACCAGATATGTAGTTGATATTTTGTGCATCAGCAGGAGGAGCAGGAGCTCATCTGGAATCTTTTCAGGATCCTAGATCCTTGACTTTTTTCTTCCCAACAGCTCCTTCAAATGCCCTTTGCTTAACAAGTAACCAATCTCTTTTCTGAGTATAATACATTATTCAGTGAGATGACCGAAATCTTCTTGATATGCACACCATTTGGATTTGTCTTTTGTTGCAGCTGGCTTATCACTCTTTCTGGGCCATCTTGCTTTTTCACCTAGATTCTGCATTGCAAGGATTAGTTCATTTTTATCAACAGAAAAGCAAAATTCAGAAAATCTCCTCCCTTGAGAATGAGATCAACCTTATGAAGAGGGAGCTGGTCCTGGCCCAAATTACAGCTCAGTAGGAGAAGGAGGAGGTGATGGAAGGAGCAAAGCTCTCTGCTACAATCGCCAAGCTTCAAATGGAAAAGGAGGCTGAGGATCCATCTTTTGACCGGTCTGCCTGGAATCAGGAGGTTTGGAAGCGGAAGCTGGCAGAGCTGGATGATGAATAGGAAGCTGAGGAGGTCCTGGCAATTGAGGCTCGTGGCAGTGGAGTGAAGGATCAAGTGGAAGGAGCAACTGGTGGTGATGGTGATGCAGCGATGGCGTAGGCTGCAACAATGGGCGATTACACACATTTTGCACATTAGTGATCCTTGTAACAAGCTTGTTGTCATCCCGATTTGTAACCTTTACTTATTTAATATAGTTGGTGATAGGTAGTATCCCTCACCCGAGGTTTTTTATGTCGGAGATCATACATTGATCAAGGGCTTTTTCCTCGTATAAAACCTTGTGTCTAACATTCATTTTATTCATACATTGTTCGTACATTTGTCCATTTATTCAAGCATCACACCTCACAAAATCGAATTTGGTTGCATTATCCTTGTGTGATTTTTGACCAAAACAGTTTGGCGCCCACTGTGGGGCAATTGGTGCTTCAATTCTGAGAATTTTTGTTCATTTATGCATTTCGGTTCATTACCTTCAACCACATGGCTTCTCAAGCGAAGAACACTTCAAGCTCTATGTCGGCGATCAACTCTTCACAGGGCATTCCACCTTTGCCACCTGTTTCTTCTGGACCCCAGAAGAATGCTGAGAATGCTGCGAAGAAACAAATCCCCGTTTTCCCAAAACCAACTTCTGCTGTTACTTCTGGCCCTACTAACAATGATCTTTATTCTTTGATTTTGCAGATGAAGGATTACATGCAGCAGCAGGACAAAACTAATGACAGGATCCTTCGAGAGATTGATGACATCAAGAAATTGAAGAGATCAGCGGAGGATCACTCCCCTTTGATGCCGAGATCGCTGAACTTCGACACTCCAGTCATAACTGCCCAGCACTTTACAACATCAGATGTCCAGTATTAGGGTGGACCATTGGGAATGCGTTATGGATCATCGGCAATGACTCAGGCTCAAGGATCCTACTTTCAGCCTCCAGGATCCTCTCTTCAGCCTCAAGGATCCTCCTCCTAGCATCAAGGATCCTTCACTAGTTCAGGAGGATAAATGGGAACACAGACGGTTCAAGGATCCTCATCTCAGGTTCAAGGATCCTCCTCTCAGGTTCAAGGATCCTTGTCTCAGGTTCACGGATCCATGGGTTATCCTCCAAGACCCCCAACTTTGGTGTATCAAGGATCCAACATCTTTCAGGATCAAGGATCCTTAAGAAGTTTAGAACCCAGAAGTTCAGAGATTCATTTGGGAGACTTCATACCTATGCAAACTATTGCTTCATCTGGTCCCTCGATTATACCAGAATCTCGCCAATATGGATTCACATCTGGAATTCTAAACCTGAATCCTTCAGGAGGTAACACTTTAAATAATTCTTATAATGCTAACTATGGATTTGTGCAGGATACAGGAATCAACCAAGCTATGGCTAAGGAATTACAGAAACTCAAGGATATGATATCCAACGTCCCAGGAGTAGTTATGCCCATTCCTAAAATTCCAGATGGAAGCCACATGATATCTTGTTTTGCACCACCTATTTTTAATGAAGAGATACCGAAGAGGGTTTCAGATACCAACCATGAAGCTATAAGATGGCTCAATAAACCCAGAAGAGCATGTAGCTCAATATAGAGAACGGATGGAAATCAATCCCATTCCTGCGAGGTTAAAAGAAGCATGTCTATGCAAGGGTTTCGGATCCACACTGACGGGATCAACTCTTAAATGGCTGCTAAGTCTTCCCCCTTACTCTTTTACTTCATTTGCTAATCTAGTTAACTTGTTTAATAGCCAATTCTCATGCAGTAGGAAATTTGAACGTTTAACTAGTGATCTATATAGGGTAACACAAGGTCAGAATGAATCACTTAGAGATTATATCACTAAATTCAGTAGAGAATCCATAGAGATTACTAATTTGTATATTGCCATGGCTGTAGAAGCCTTAAAATGGGTTTACTTAAGGATTCATTGTTCTATGATGATCTTGTCATGACCCCTTGCAGGAATCTTGATGAAGTAAGAACCAAGGCCCTTAGATTCTTCCGTCTAGAGGATGATAAAAGGATCCAGGAAAGACTGGCAGGATCCTCAAAGCAGGAAAAGCAAGGATCTACTTCAGGAACAACAAGTCCAAATCATACAACAAGTCTGATAATCATAACGTGCATGTAGTGGAGCAAGAAGAGGATGATGAGGATTATCCTCCCATTTCTGAATATTGCTTTTCTGTTGATAATAATGAACTTATCCTTGCAATGCAGAATCTAGGTGAAAAAGCAAGATGGCCCAGAAAGAGTGATAAACTAGCTGGAACAAAAGACAAATCCAGATGGTGTGCATATCATGAAGATTTTGGTCATCTCACTGAGGAATGCATTGCACTCAGGAAAGAGATTGGTTACTTATTAAGCAAAGGGCATTTGAAAGAGCTGCTTGGAAGAAAAAAGTCAAGGATCCAGGGTCCTAAAAAAGTTCCAGAAAGAGCTCCTGCTCCTCCTGCCGATGCATAAATTATCAACTACATATCTGGTGGATCATACATATGTGGCACTTCCTTTTCAGCAGCCAAGAGGCATGCCAAAGAAACAAAGATGGATAGTGGGGATAGACCCATCCGAACCTCTACTGTTACATAGGATAAAGTTATCACCTTTGATGAGGATGATCGTGTGGATATCTAGGATCCTCATCATGACGGTCTTGTTATTACATTGTTTATATCTAATCATTTTGTTCACAGGATTCTGATAGATGGAGGAAGCTCTGTAAACATCATTCAGCTTGATATCCTCAAGAAGATGAACATCCTTGAATCAGAAATTATCCCAAGATCTTCGGTTCTTGTAGGATTCAGTGGTGAAACCAAAAACACATTGGGGGACATTAAACTTCCCATTTACAAAGAGGGACTTAGTTCTTTTCAAAAACTTTGTGTTATAGATTGCTTATCATGTTGCAATGTTATCCTTGGCAGGCCCTGGATACATGACATGAAAGCAGTTCCATCTACATATCATCAATGTGTCAAACTCCCTAGTCCATGGAGTGTGGTGAAGATTGAGAGTGACCAACAAGAAGCAAAGAATTGCTATACTTCATCGATGAAGCCAGCCTCAAGACCCAGGGAACAATAGCAATTAAAGCATCCTCTAGGAGATGTCCTGAAGGCAAGAGAACAAGATGTGAAAGATATCCTGATGGATCCTCAGGATCCTGAATCCAAGGTCTTCATAGGATCCAAGATCCTTAGTGACATTGAACAAGATCTAGTATCCTTCCTCAAGAAAAGAAAAACTACCTTTGCTTGGAAGCATGAAGACATGACATGTATTTCTAAAGATATTATTACTCATAAACTTGGCATTGACAGGTCATTCAAACCCATACATCAAAAGAGGAGAAAGTTTGCACCTGAGAGGAATGCCACTATCCTGGAGGAGGTAGACAAGTTGCTCAGAGCAGGTATGCATAGAGAGGTTAAGTATCCAAGGTGGTTAGCCAATGTAGTTGTTGTTCAAAAGAAAAAAATGGAAAGTGGAGGGTATGTGTCGATTTTACTGATTTAAACAAGGCATGTCCGAAGGATCCTTTCCCATTACCTCACATTGACTCCATGGTGGATGCTACCGCGGGTCATGAGTTTTTGACTTTCATGGATGCTTCATCTGGATTTCAACAAATTCAGATGGACCATCTGATCAAGAGGATACAGCCTTTATGACCCCAACTGGTATTTATTGTTATATTGCTATGCTGTTTGGACTAAGAAATGCAGGTGCAACCTATCAAAGGCTAGTAAATATGATGTTTAAAGAACAAATTGGACACACTATGGAAGTCTATATAGACGACATGGTGGTTAAGTCCAAGAGAGCTGAGGATCACCTTAGAGATTTGGAGGAAGCATTTGATATCCTTGATAAATTCAACATGAAATTGAATCCTTCCAAGTGTCACTTTGGTGTAAAAGCAGGCAAATTCCTAGGCTATATGGTCACAAAAAGAGGGATCGAGGCAAGTCCAGAGCAAATCAAGGAGATTGTGAATATTAAATCTCCTGCCAATGCCAATGAAGTGCAAAAGTTGACAGGAAGGATCGCAGCCTTGAACTGGTTCATCTCAAAGTTATCAGAGAAATGCAGGGAATTCTATGACATCCTGAGAAAGAACAAGAAATTTGAGTGGACTAAAAAGCATGAGAATGCTCTCAAAGCCCTTAAGGATTACCTATCCTCAGCTCCAGCCTTAATGAAACTAGAAAAAGGGGATATATTATCCTTATATTTAGCAGTCTCTTCTAAGGCAGTACGTGTAGTTCTTGTAAAGGATCATGAAGGTACCCAACACCCTGTGTATTATATAAGTAAAAGTTTGCTTGATGCTGAATCCAGGTATTCACATTTAGAAAAACTTATCCTTGCTTTGATTATGGCATCCACTAAATTACGCCATTCTTTTGAAACTCATGCTATTATTGTTAAAACTAACTTTCCAATTAAGAATGTTCTCAGGAAACCTGAAATGTCAGGAAGGATGGCCAAATGGGCAGTAAAGCTTAGGGCTTATGATATAAGATATGAACCAAGAACTGCCATTAAATCTCAAGCCTTGGCTGACTTTGTGGCAGATTTTAATAGTGACTTACAAAAGGAGGCTGAGTTAGAAGTTCAGCAGCTTGAAGAGTCTAAGGATCCTTGGATACTCTTCACAGATGGAGCCTCTAATGTCAAGGGAACTGGAGTTGGAGTACTACTAAAATCGCCACAGGTGTAACACATGTGCCTTCACGGCTATCAAACAAATACCGAACCAATGAAATATTGTATTTCATACTTGGGATTTGTAAAAATATGTGTATCGTTTACACATATCAACTCTTGTTCGATTTCAAACTCTAAATCGCTTTCTGGAAGGTTATACGCGCACCGATGCGTAAATATAACCAGTTTAATGCAACAAACACTCTGGAATAGCGACATAGGCTTAACATACCTTAAATAACCTTTACATAACTTAGAAATAAGTTTTGAAGGCTTTGGTATGACAAAAACAAGCTAATTCGCTTACAGGGACTAAAATTGACAAACTGCGAAAGTATGCCAATTTGAACTGTAACAGACATTCCGGAACATGACCATAAGTTAAACATACCATAAATATCCTTTACATAGCTTAGAAATAGGCTTTGAGGGGTTCGGTGTGCTTAAATAAACTTTTGTGTCATTCAGGGACTAAAAGTGTCAAAAAGTGCACAAGTTTGCATTTTCGCGCATAACTTACGTTCTGAATACATCCGGACATCCAAAAATTTATGTAAGCATGACTACATTATATTTTATTGTTCGCCTTAAGAAAAATCCATTCGTCGCGTCATTTGGATCGTTTTTCGCACTTATGCGCATTCCGTCGTAATTAAGCGAACATCGCGTTCGTACGGCCAAACGAACCGACATCCGAGAAATTTTTGAGCATGTTTTGAGTTCCCTATACTTTAACTTCATTTTAGAGCCTTGAAATGAGGTTAACGGGGTTCAAACGCATCGAAAAAGGCCTTAAAACACAACAGGGGGAGCTCCGGTCCTGTTCGTTAAAAAGAAGGATGGTAGCTTTCGTATGTGTATAGACTACCGCGAGCTTAACAAGTTGACTATCAAGAACCGTTATCCTTTGCCGAGAATTGATGACATGTTTGATCAGCTGCAAGGTTCAAGTTTCTATTCAAAGATCGATCTTCGCTCAGGATACCACCAACTAAGGATACAAGAGGAAAGTATCCCGAAGACGGCCTTTAGGACTCGTTATGGACATTACGAGTTCTTGGTTATGCCATTTGGATTGACAAACGCACCGGCAGTTTTTATGGACCTGATGAACCGAGTTTGCAAGTCGTACCTGGATAAGTTTGTGATCGTGTTCATCGATGACATTCTAATCTACTCGAAGACGAAGGACGAGCACGAACAGCACTTAAAAGCTATCCTAGAGCTACTTAAGAAGGAGAAGTTATACGCTAAGTTCTCAAAGTGTGAGTTTTGTCTACGCGAAGTCCAGTTTCTTGGTCACGTGGTAAATGGAAAGGGAATTCACGTTGATCCCACAAAGATCGAGGCAATCAAGGATTGGGAGACTCCAAGGACGCCAACTGAGATTCGACAGTTCTTAGGTTTGGCTGGTTATTATCGAAGGTTTATTGAGGATTTCTCAAAAATAGCTCAACCCCTGACCGCACTCACGCAGAAAGACAAGAAGTCTGATTGGGGCGACAAGCAAGAAGAAGCGTTTCAGTTATTGAATAACAAGCTTTGTGACGCACCGATTCTATCTCTACCCGAAGGCTCGAAAGACTTCGTGGTATATTGTGACGCCTCGCGTCAAGGTTTGGGTTGCGTGCTGATGCAACGCCAGAAGGTTATAGCCTATGCCTCACGCCAACTGAAGATACACGAGAAAAATTACACCACCCATGATTTGGAATTGGGCGCGATGGTGTTTGCATTAAAGATCTGGCGACATTATTTATACGGCACACGATGTACGATCTTCACTGATCATAAGAGCCTGCAGCACATATTCAATCAAAAGGAGCTTAACATGAGGCAAAGACGCTGGGTTGAACTATTGAACGACTATGATTGTGAGATCAAGTATCATCCAGGGAAGGCGAATGTGGTCGCTGATGCCCTAAGTCGGAAGGAAAGGATCAAGCCCATAAGGGTTAGGGCTTTGGAGATGATCGTCCAGACAGACCTCTCTTTGCGCATTCGTGCCGCGCAGAGGGAAGCCCTCAAAGAAAGGAATATCGAGGAGGAATATCTCCGTGGGATGGAGAAGCAGTTGATACCAAACGAAGAAGGAACTCTGGGCTTCATGAAACGAATTTGGGTTCCCCTGTTCGGCGGATTAAGAAAAGTCATTTTCGATGAAGCTCACAAGTCACGATACTCGATTCATCCAGGAGCGGATAAAATGTACCAAGATCTTAAGGATTTCTATTGGTGGCCAAGGATGAAGGGCGATGTTGCGGTATATGTTAGTAAATGCTTAACATGCGCCAAGGTAAAAGCCGAATACCAAAAGCCTTCAGGTCTCCTGCAGCAACCGGAAATACCCAAATGGAAATGGGAACAAATTTCTATGGACTTCATAACGAAACTGCCAAAGACACCCAAGGGCCATGACACGATCTGGGTAATAGTAGACCGTCTAACAAAGTCCGCACACTTCTTGCCAATCAAAGAGAAAGACAACACGAGTAAACTTGCGGAGATTTACATGCGAGAGATTGTGGCACGTCATGGAGTGCCCCTCTCAATTATCTCAGATAGAGATGGGAGATTTGTATCAAGGATTTGGCAATCCTTCCAAGAAGCTTTTGGATCGCAGTTGAATCTGAGCACTGCATTTCATCCGCAGACTGATGGCCAAAGTGAAAGAACTATTCAGACATTGGAAGACATGCTGAGAGCATGTGTAATGGATCTAGGTGGTAGTTGGGATAATCATTTACCATTGGTCGAATTCTCATACAACAACAGCTACCACACAAGTATTGGAGCCGCGCCATTTGAAGCTCTTTACGGACGCAAATGTCGATCACCACTATGCTGGGCTGATGCAGGTGATAGGCAGCTCACTGGTCCCGAAATCGTCCAAGAGACGACAGACAAGATTGCGCAAATTCGAAAACGCATTGAGGCGGCTCGCGACAGACAGAAAGCCTACGCAAATCCAAGCAGGAAGTCCGTGGAGTATCAAGTTGGGGATATGGTTTTATTAAAGGGTTCACCTTGGAAGGGTGTGACACGCTTTGGGAAGCGTGGGAAATTGAATCCGCGTTACATTGGCCCTTTCAGAATCCTGCAAAGGATTGGGCTTGTAGCATACAAGTTGGACCTGCCTGCTGAACTCAATGGCGTTCATGATACATTCCATGTATCGAACCTGAAACAGAGTCCAACTCAGCACACTGTTGTTATTCCTGCTGACGAAGTTCACATCGATGACACACTCCACTTTGTTGAAGAACCTGTTGAGGTCACTGATTGGAAGATTAACAAGACACGCCGGAGTAGTGTCAAGCTCGTCAAAGTGCGATGGAACGCTAGACAAGGGCCAGAATTCACGTGGGAACGTGAGGATCGCATGAAGGCCAAGTACCCACATTTATTTCCTAACACCCCTGCAACTAGGCGTAGGACCTAAAATTTCGGGACGAAATTTTCTTAACGGGGGGATAATGTGACAACCCTCAAAATTTCAGGTACTGTACAAATTAATTAATCTTAATTACGTACTTAATTACTGTGCTTAATTACAACTGATAATTTAGACTGCTCTATGATTCCATATCATATATACATGCATCATATTTATACAGTCACTCCATTCATTACATACCTACATTAGTGACATACTTGATGCACTCAGCACAGTTGACACGCTGAACGGTTGATTCAGGAATAATGCTGATAATGCCAGCACTTAGACAGACAATATTACTATGGCCAGTATGAGCTAGGGATAGAGTACTACACTGGTTTGTAGTGTAGGGAAGTGAGGACCATAAGACCGCGTCATTAGGTGATAGATATAATGCCGGGAAGTGCCTAAAACACACTTTAATTACAGAATTCCGCGTTCTTTTATAAAATTCAGCATTTTATTTTACACAAATATGACAGAGTGGTCCTTTATACTTTCCTAAGTGCCAGGAATGTTTTCGTTACAAAAAGATGCACAAAAGACACTTTACGGTACGATTAAACGCTTTAACGGAACGATACGTAACCGAACAACCAGACAACACCCGAGACACGAAAATATTTTCAGAAATATTATTTTAATCATTTTAAATTATTTATGGTCACAAAAATCCCTATACACCATGTAAACATGACATACACCCACTACACTTGGAAATACCCTTAACCTTCTAAGTTAATACCTATTAGTTGCCAAAAATTTACATTTTACCCCCCCCCCCCAACCGAAAATCTGCCCTTATCATTTGAGGATATTTAGTTTAGATATTGTAAAAAGATGATCTTGATTCTATTGGCCAAAATTATTGGCATAATTTTCCCTATGAGCTAGTTTTGCCTATTTCCAAGAAATTATCATCATCACCTCCAAGCTTGCACTCCACCTCCTCCCTCCTCTCTCTAAATTTCGGCTCACACACCCCCCCTCTCTCTCCATAACCGAAATTCACCACCTCCATATCTCTCATCCTTCATCTTCTTCACAACAAGTTCATTCAAGCTTCAAGAGGATCCAAGGAGGTTGCAAGGTTGAAGGCACATCAAGAGAGCTTGTTCTAGTCACTTCACCATACTTTTCTCACCATCATCCTTACACTAAGAAGTCCATCCTAGCCTTGTGCTAGTGGTATGCCCCTTCACACTCTTGTTTCACCTTGATTCTTGTTATGTTTGTTTGAATGTTCATGTCACCTAAAAGCTTAAACACAAAAATGTGAACTTAAAATTCTGCATAAAAACCTTTCATAAAAAGTTTGTTTAAAGTTGAAATCTGGTTGGTTTGAGCTTGGTAAATGCATGCATAGTGTTTGAACATTAAATCATTGATAAAACTTGGTTAGGGTCTTTGTTTATGCGTTTTTAGTAACTTCTACATTAAGAACAGCTTGCTGATTGAGATTTTTCCAGCCCCTTTAACAGGCTGTAACTGGTTCATTTTTAATCGAAAAATTGAATTTCAGGAGTCTAAATTGTGTAATTTTGAATAACCGAACAAATGAAACTGGAATCGTAATTTTTCGAGGTCGTTTACTATTTTTAAAGAATTATTTTAGGACAGCAGCTCAAGCTGAAATTTTCCTGCTGAAAAAGTGTGTTGTAGTCGGAGTCAAAACTTAAAACCCGAGCAGAATCCGTTCGTGGAATTTTTACTGTAGATGGACACGGTTATTTCCGTGACCCTCCAACTGGAATTTCGACGATCCGACTTACGATTGATTTTTAGTGAATTTTCCCGTAAAACTGCAATCAGAAAGTATCAAATCTGATTGCAGTCGAGTAAAAGAATTTTTATATAAAATTGGTAATGAACTGATATCCGAAATTTTTACACAATAAATCGTGGATTATATACGACCTTCTGTAAAAATTTCAGAATTTTTAGAAAAGGATAACTATTTTATTTAAATACTCGAAAACAGTCCTGTTTTGTGTAATAAATCTGAAAAGTCGTAGTTAGGGTATTGCATGTAGTTTTGTCGGGTTGGCTTTGTGGGAACACTTTATGAGATACTTGTAAAAGAAAATGATATGTTTTTATGTATGGACACCTCTATTTACAGAGGAGGCTATGGCGAAATTTTCCGAAAATTATAACACTTAGTAAATATTTACTTTCTAAGACTATAATCTACTAGATCATTAATCAAGCAAATATTTATCACACGAATCAATATAAGTAACGCAACTCAACATATTAAACTTTAAGCCAAGGCACGGCCGTTCGTCTAATAGACATTAGTACGTGTAGGTTGTCGTGTAGCAGTCAGACTTTGAGATTCGGTTCAAGACGCATTACTGTGAGTTCATGTCCCCCTTTTCTCTTAACTATTTTCAGTTTTACTTCTCGGGGGTGAAATACATGTTATAGACATTTACAGACAATTACAGACTTTTATTATGGTATGATTAGCTTAAGGAGGGTTTTATTACGCGATCATGTGAGTGGTGGGCACAACACTTAAGGCCATTAATCCTCATAGTAGGACCACGGGACATAAGTGATAGATCTATTTGGGTGTAGCGAGCCCACACCCATGTGGCCGGGGCCCATAGTGGTGACTATGTCTTCATACCGGAGACAAATTTGCTAGGTTTGAGTCTTCCTGCATCATTTCACACATACTATTGGTTTTGCAACCCAATGGTGATCAGGTTTTTCCTTAATTGCTACATACCAGGGACTTTTACTTTTACAGACATTTTAAAGGCTTTTATATACTCACGTACACATGAACTCGCTCAACTTTTTGTTGACTTTTTAAAACTACATGTATTTCAGGGAATTAGTTTGGATCTGGCAAGTGATGCGTGATTTAGCTGCGTACCAAATAAGGACGTCATCCGGAGTCATAGGTTTGGGGAGTGTAACTCTTTCCTGGACGAGTTGCATGTCTCAAATCATGTGTCGTTGGTAGCTTATCGTCGAGTCTTTTGAATTCTCTTTAAACTAGTCATGTTTTGTAACGTCTATTTGTGGTTAACGTTTTTAGACAATATGTTATGCATTTTCAACTATTTTAATGGATGAACATCCGTATTCTATCATATAGCATTGTTGTGATTGTTGCTGTGGTATTAAGAAGTCACACCAAATAAACCCACGCTTCCGCAAAAGCCAGGATATTTTGCGGAAACCACACTGGGGGCAGAGCACTGTTCTCAAGGATCCTTAGGACAGGATATTTTTGGCCTACTATGAAGAAGGATGCTGTGGATTATGCCAAGAAATGTGATGCTTGTCAGAGATATTGCAATATCCTTCATCAACCAGTAGAGCTCTTGCATCCTATATCCTCTTCTTGTCCATTTATGAGATGGGGAATGGATATGGTTGGCAAACTTCTAAAAGCACCAGGAGGAAAAGTGTTTATGCTTGCCATGACTGATTACTTTTCCAAGTGGATAGAAGCTGAAGCCTTTGCTCAAGTCAGAGAAAAAGAAGTGATATCCTTTATTAAAAGAAACATTATTCCCATATTTGGTATTCCTTCTGAAATTGTTTGTGATAATGGATCCCAATTTATTGGGAGTAGAACTACTAACTTTTGTGACAGTTGGGGGATTAAGATGATAACATCAATACTAGCCCACCCACAAGCTAATGGTCAAGCAGAATCATCTAACAAGATCATCATCAACAACTTGAAGAAGAAGCTTGGATCCAAAAAAGGAAAATGGGCAGAAGAGCTACCTTATGTGTTATGGGCTGAAAGAACAACTCCCAAGAATTCTACTGGCCAAACTCCATTTTCTTTAGTGTGTGGAGCAGAATCAGTGATCCCTACAGAAATGGTGGTTCCTACTGTTAGAACAAGCATCCGTGATCCTGAAGGAAATGATGAAAACTTGGTTCAAGACTTGGATACCATAGAAGAACTCAGGGATTTGGCAAGGATAAGAATGGCTAGTTATCAACAAAGGATGGCTGGATCTTATAACAAGAATGTCAGGATCAAAAAGTTTCTAGCTGGTGATGTTAGGGGAGGATTTTCCAATGATCAGTGATCCTCATTTACTGTTGGGCTTAGTGATCCTCAATTCTGTCTGAATTAGTAATCCTCAGAAAGTATTGTAGGATCAGGATCATGGATCATCTTAAGGATCCTTATACTAACGATTGTCTACTTTGAATATGAAGTTGTTTTGCAGGAGTACGAGCTTGGACTTGGTCTTAGCGATATTCCTGGAGCATATTCCATATTTATTCCGCACGTGCTTGGCTGAAATGGACGTTATGGAGGTCGTGGAGGACTTGCACAAAATGCGGACAGTTTGTTAGCTTAGATATTTTTCCATTTTTAAAAGGGGATAGCGAGCTAAATAAAAACACTTGCCTATTTTTAGCTTAACACACACTCTCGCAACTGCTCTCACCAGCTCTTGACAATTCACTTGGCGATTACACACTTTTTTGCACATTACACTATAGTGATCCTTGTAACTAGCTCGCTATCATCCGAAGTTGTAATAACTTGTTTGTTTAATCTGAGTTGGTGATCGGTAGTTTCCATCACCCGAGGTTTTTTATGCCGGAGATCATTCATTGATCAAGGGCTTTTTCCTCGTATAAATCTTTGTGTCACTTATTCATTACATTTCTGAGTGATCCTTAGTATTGTTCAATCATTCAAGCATCACACCTCACAACTGAAAGTTTGGTTGCATTATCCTTGTGTGATTTTTGACAAAAACAGTTTGGCGCCCACCGTGGGGCAATTGGTGCTTCGTTCCTAAGAAGATTCATATTTTTGTGGTCATTTCGGTTCATTACAATCAAGTAAATGTCTTCCTCAGCAAAGAATACATCAAGCTCTATGTCGGCAATCAGTTCTTCACAAGGCGTTCCTCCTTTGCCTCCACCACCTTCTGGATCCCAGAAAAATGCTGAGAATGCTGCGAAGAGACAAACCCCCATTTTCTCAAAACCACCAACTTCTTCTGTTTCCACTAATCCTACTACTAATGATCTTTTTAATCTGAATTTGCAGATGAGGGATCCCATGTAAGAGCAGGACAAAACCAATGAACGGATCCTCCAAGAGATTGGTGATATCAAGAAACAGAAGAAATTAGTGGAGGATCACTCTCCTCTGATGCCATTATCATTGAACTTTGACACTCCAGTTGTAACTACCTTGCAATCGGCAGTTCCGGGCATCCAGTATCAAAGTGGTCCATCAGAAAGGCGTTATGGAACAGCAACTATGAGTCAGGCATTTGGCTCTCACTTTCAGTCTCAAGGATCCTGCTCTCAGCCATCGGGATCCTCTTTTCAGCATCAGAGATCCTTCATTAGCTCAGGAGGATATTTAGGAATGCACACGGTTCAAGGATCCTCCATGGCCTCAGGATCCTCCCATGTCCAAGGATCCTCCCAGATCCAAGGATCCTCCATGGCTCTAGGATCCTCCCAGGTTCAAGGATCCTCCATGGCCCCAGGATCCTCCCAGATCCTCGGATCCTTTATGGTTCGAGGATCCTTTCAGGTTCAAGGATCATCTCAGCCTCAAGGATCCAACATCTTTCAGGATCAAGGATTCTTGAGAAGTATGCAGCCTCCAAGCTCGGATGTTCATCAACGAGACTTCATACCAATGCAGACCATTGCTTCCTCTAGTCCTTCAATCTTACCAGAGTCCCGTCAATATGGATTCACATCTGGAATTCCAAACACGAATCCTGTGGGAGGTAACACTTTTAATAATTCATATAACACTAACCACGGCTCTATGCAGGATACAGGTATCAATCAGGCTATGGCTAGGGAGCTACAGAAGCTTAAGGATATGATATCCAGTGTACCAGGAGTGGTTAAACCCATTCCTGAAATTGCAGATGGTAGCCATAGGATATCTCGTTTTGCACCACCCTTATGTGATGCTGAGATACCCAAAAGATTCCAGATACCATCCATGAAACTGTATGATGGTTCAACGGATCTAGAGGAGCATGTAGCTCAATACAGGGAGAGGATGGAGATCAATCCAATTCCTGAAAGGTTAAAAGAAGTATGTCTATGCAATGGATTTGGATCCACACTCACAGGATCTGCTCTTAAATGGCTGCTAAGTCTTTCCCTTACTCTATTACTTCATTTGCTAATCTAGTTAATTTGTTTAATAGTCAATTCTCTTGTAGTAGAAAGTTTGAACGATTAACTAGTGATCTATATAGCGTAACACAAGGTCAAAATGAATCACTTAGAGATTATATCACTAAGTTTAGTAAAGAATCCTTAGATATTCCTAACTTGGATATTGCTACGGCTGTAAAAGCCTTTAATATGGGATTGCTTAGGGATTCATTGTTCTATGATGATCTTGTTATGACCCCTTGCAGGAATCTTGATGAAGTAAGAACCAGGGCCCTTAGGTTCATCCGCCTAGAGGATGACAAAAGGATCCAGGATAGATTGACAGGATCCTCAAAACAGGAGAAACAAGGATCCTACTTCAGGAACAACAAATCCAAGTCCTACAACAAGTCTGATAACCAGAACGTGCATGCAGTGGAACAAGAAGAGGATGATGAGGATTATCCTCCTATTTCTGAATACTATTTTTCTGTTGATAACAATGAACTAATCCTTGCAATGCAGAATCTAGGTGAGAAAGCCAGGTGGCCAAGGAAAAGTGATAAACCAGCTGCTACAAAGGATAAGTCCAAGTGGTGTGCATATCATGAGGATTTCGGGCATCTCACTGAAGAGTGTATTGCACTAAGAAAGGAAATTGGTTACTTGTTGAGCAAGGGGCATTTGAAAGAGCTTTTGGGATGAAAGAAGTCAAGGATCCAGGATCCTGAAAGGATCCAGGATCCTGAAAGGATCCCGGAAAAGGCTCCTGCTCCTCCAGCAGATGCACAAGTTATAAATTTCATATCCGGTGGATCAGACATTTGTGGTACCTCCTTTTCAGCAGCAAAAAGACATGCTAAGGAAACCCAGATGGATAATGGAGACAGACCCGTCCGGACCTCCGTTGTCACCCAGGACAAAGTCATAACCTTTGATGAGGATGATCGTGTTGATGTCCAGGATCCTCATCATGATGGTCTTGTAATTACATTGTTTATTTCTAACCATTTTGTTCGCATGATCCTTATAGATGGAGGGAGCTCTATGAACATCATTCAGCTTGATGTCCTCAAGAAGATGAATATCCCGGAGTCTGATATTGTCCCAAGATCCTCAGTACTTATGGGATTCAGCGGGGAAACTAAGAATACATTGGGGGACATTAAACTACCAATCTATATTGAAGGATTGCATTCTTATAAAACATTTTGTGTTATAGATTGCTTATCTTGTTGCAATGTTATCCTTGGCAGGCCATGGATACATGATATGAAGGCAGTCCCATCCACCTATCATCAGTGTGTAAAGCTTCCAAGTCCATGGGGAGTGGTGAAAATCGAGAGTGATCTACAAGAGGCTAAGAATTGTTATACATCATCGATGAAGCCAACCTCAAGACCAAGGGATCAATAGCAATTAAAGTATCCTTCAAGAGATGTCTTATAGGCAAGAGAGCAGGATGTAAAAGAAATCCTCATTGATCCTCATGATCCTGAATCCATAGTCTTCATAGGATCAGGGATCCTTGGCAACATTGAGCAGGATCTAGTATCCTTCCTTAAGAGGAGGAGATCCACATTTTCCTGGAAACATGAAGACATGACAGGTATATCTAAGGATATAATTACTCATAAGCTTGGCATTGACAGGTCATTCAATCCTATACATCAAAAGAGGAGGAAGTTTGCACCTGAAAGGAATGCTATTATCCAGGAAGAGGTAGATAAACTACTTCGGGCAGGTATGATAAGAGAGGTTAAGTATCCAAGATGGTTAGCCAATGTGGTTGTTGTTCAAAAGAAAAATGGAAAGTGGAGGGTATGTGTCGATTTTACTGATTTAAACAAGGCATGTCCCTAGGATCCTTTCCCATTACCCCACATTGACTCCATGGTGGATGCTACCGCGGGTCATGAGTTGTTGACTTTTATGGATGCTTCATCTGGATTTCAGCAAATTCAGATGGAACCATCTGATCAAGAGGATACAACCTTTATGACCCCAACTGGTATATATTGTTATATTGCTATGCCATTTGGACTAAGGAATGCAAGTGCTACTTATCAAAGGTTAGTCATTATGATGTTCAAGGAACAAATTGGACACACTATGGAAGTCTATATAGATGACATGGTGGTTAAATCCAAGAAAGCTGAGGATCACCTTAAAGACTTGGAGGAAGCATTCAATATCCTTGATAAATATAATATGAAACTAAATCCTTCCAAGTGTCATTTTGGTGTTAAGGCAGGTAAATTCTTAGGCTATATGGTGACAAAGAGGGGCATTGAAGCAAGTCCAGAGCAAATCAAGGCTATAGTGAATATCAAATCTCCTGCCAATGCTAAGGATGTGCAAAGATTGACAGGCAGGATCGCAACCTTGAACATGTTCATATCCAAATCCTCAGAAAAGTGCAAGGAATTCTATGACATCCTGAGGAAGAACAAGAAATTTGAATGGACTGAGAAGCATGAAAGTGCCCTCAAAGCTCTTAAAGATTACCTATCCTCAGCCCTGGCCTTGATGAAACCAGAAAAAGGGGATATATTATCCTTATACCTAGCGGTATCTTCAAAAGCAGTAAGTGTGGTCCTTGTTATGGATCACCAAGATACACAACATCCTGTTTATTATGTAAGTAAGAGTTTACTTGATGCTGAATCCAGGTATTCACACTTAGAGAAACTTATCCTTGCATTAATTATGGCATCTACTAAATTAAGACATTATTTTGAGACTCATGCCATTATTGTTAAGACTAATTTTCCAATTAAGAATGTTCTCAGGAAACCTGAAATGTCAGAAAGGATGGCTAAGTGGGCAGTGAAGCTTAGTGCATATGATATAAGATATGAACCAAGGGCTGCCATCAAATCCCAAGCCTTAGCTGACTTTGTGGCAGATTTTAGTAGTGATTTGCAAAAGGAAGCTGAGTTAGAAGTCCAACAGCTTGAAGAAACTAAGGATCATTGGATACTCTTCACTGATGGAGCCTCTAATGTAAAAGGAACAAGGCTTGGAATACTACTTAAATCGCCATAGGGGGGACATAATACCCCACTCCATAGCTTGTGAATTTCAAACTACCAACAATGAGGCTGAGTATGAAGCCTTGATAGCTGGTTTGCAAATTGTTAAGTATATGAGGATCAGGTATCTTGAGGTACATGTATATTCATTATTAATCACTAATCACTTTAATGGATCATATGCTGTTAAAGGTGAAAAGCTAATCAAATATTTAGAGATAGTCAAAGAATTGGCACTCTCCTTTGTTTTCTTTAGTTTGACACAGGTACCAAGGGAAGAGAATGCAGAGGCTGATGCATTAGCCAATCTAGGATCATCCTTGAAGATCCCGGAGGATATCAAAATTCCTATTATCCACATTCTAACCCCTGCTATCGAGGATCATGTAGCCATGGAGATAGGAGAGGATTCTGCTATTGTCCCTACTGATGATACACAATCCCATTCAGGATCATGGATAATTCCAATAATGAGATATATCCAACATGGAGAGATTCCTACAGGATAAAACCCCAGGGCTTTCAAAACTAAGGTATCGCAATTTACAATATTGAATAACATGTTGTATAAACGATCTCTTGCAGGTCCATATCTAAGATGCATTGAGGATCCTAAAATCCAAGAAGTCCTAAAGGATTTCCATGAAGGAGATTGTGGAAACCACACTTGGGGCAGGGCATTATTCTCAAGGATCCTGAGGACAGGATACTATTGGCCTACTATGAAGAAGGATGCTGTGGAGTATGCCAAGAAGTGTGATCCTTGTCAGAGACACAGTAATATCCTTCATCAACCAGCAAAGCTTTTGCATCCTATATCCTCTTCTTGGCCATTTATGAGATGGGGAATGGATATAGTTGGTAAGCTTCCTAAGGCACCTGGTGGAAAAGTATTTATGCTTGCCATGACTGACTACTTCTCCAAGTGGATAGAGGCTGAAGCCTTTGCTCAAGTCAGAGAAAAGGAAGTTATATCCTTTATTAAGAGAAACATTATTACTAGATTTGGTATCCCTTCTGAAATTGTTTGTGATAATGGATCCCAATTTATTGGGAGTAGAACTACTAACTTTTGTGACAGCTGGGGGATTAAGATGATAACATCAACACCAGTCCACCCACAAGCTAATGGTCAGGCAGAATCATCCTACAAGATCATCATCAACAATTTGAAGAAAAAGCTTGGATCCAAAAAAGGAAAGTGGGCAGAAGAACTGCCTTATGTATTATGGACTGATAGGACAACTCCCAAGAATGTTACTGGCCAAACTCCATTTTCTTTGGTATTTGGGGCAGAATCAGTGATCCCTACAGAGATGGTGGTTCCTACTGCAAGAACAAGCATTCGTGATCCTGAAGAAAATGCTGAAAACTTGGTTCAAGACTTGGATACTATAGAAGAACTCAGGGATTTGTCAAGGATAAGGATGGCCAGTTATCAACAAAGGATGGCTGGAGCCTACAACAAAAATGTCAGGATCAGGAAATTCCAAGTTGGTGATATGGTATTAAGGAAAGCATTTCAGAATACCACCAATCTTGTTGATGGGAAGTTGGCACCAAAGTGGGAAGGCCCTTACTTGATCGAAGCTGAGGCAGGAAAGGGGGCATATCGATTGCTAACAATGGAAGGTGACTTGCTACCAAGAGCTTGGAATGCTGTCCGTTTGAAGAAATACTTTATGTAACAAGGATTCATGATCCTTACCTGACAAGTATCCTTGAAGGATCCTCACATGACAGATGATCCTTATTCTGGTAATATCCTGATCTCTAACTATTTCATTCTTTAATTATCTTATATAAGGGTAAGGATCCTGTATCCTTTATCCTCCTTTCACTTGATTCTGAGTTTTGAAGGTTCAGGTATCCTTAACAAAGGATTGAGTATCCACAGAAGTATCCAGTTATTTGGGCTTGACCCCAGTTATTTGGGCTAATCCCCAGTTTGGGCCTGTCCCCAGTTTCGCCAGTAGCGCACGATGATCCTGGTATAGTTCATGGCAATGGGACCACTACTCGCTTTAGGGGCTGACAATTTCATTGTACTGGCTATATTCAGGATCCTACGTATAATGGTAGACGTACCATACATCCGTTCCTAAGGTTTCTAACGTTTTCACGTTAGCTAAGGTTTTGGCATTTTCATGTCACTAAGTTTGGATAGTCGCCAATGAGGGCCATACTCCAGTTTACACACGATCCTTTGGGCTTGTCCCCAGTTATCCTTTGGGCTTGTCCCCAATTATCTTTTGGGCTTGTCCCAGTATATTGGGCTTGTCCCCAGAATTGTTGGGCTCGTCCCCAGTTACTAACTCTTATCTTATATTGGCTTAGTCCCAAGTTATATCCTATTTCAGGTTTTTGAAGCTAAATGTTCAAGGATCCTTGATCCTTACCTTCTACTAAGGTTTGTCTTTTGGTTATCCTAATTATAAGTGTTAAAGGATAGGATCCTAACTTGGATTCTCAGGTATGATCCTTAACTATTTTGATTTTATTCATTATTCATTTGAGTGACCCTTATCCTTTGACAACTGAATTTATGATCCTTAAACTATATTACTTTTCAGAACTTACCAAAGGATATATGATCCTTGATTATATTCTAAACTTTTTGAAGATATTTATTTACTTAATAAATTCAGACAAAATGTATATCTCAACAATTGAAAAGTAAGGTACTAACGAGGATAGCAACACGGGAGATAGCCAAAAAGTTAAAGTTATTTTATTCACAAAACGTTGAACCCTTTAAGGTTGTCAAAATTGCCAACCCACGTTTCTACCAGCAAAACGTGGCCCGTCCACATGGGTTGGCAAAGGGTGTCCATTGTTTACGGGTCTTTGTAGTGTAGGAAATAAAAGACGGAAGGATGACGAGTGGCTTCATCCCCCAAACAGAGGATCCATCCACCACCCATTATCCTGCCTATTGTCCAAGGATCCATGATCCTTCACCCTAGAAACTATTGTCTAAAGTTATTACAACCCAAGATTGTTTCAAAACACCATAACCAAAATCAAACAACCAAATTCTAAAAAATGGGCTCCGGCTACGTCTAGAAATGTCCTTCATCGCCCATTCCTGCAGCCTACACCTTTGCTGCATCACCACCAGCATCATCAGCATCAGCATGATCCTTACCACTGCCACTCGCCTCAATTGCCAGGACCTCACCAGCCACTTCTTCATTATCCAGCTCAGCCAATCTAGCCTTCCAGCCCTCTACGTCCCAGCTGTTCTTGTCAAAGTTAGGATCCAGAGCTTCTTGGGCCATCTGCAACTGGGTTTTGTACATAGCAATGGTAGCAGAGACTTTGGCATCATTGGTGATCTCATTTTTCTCCTGATCAGCAGTAATGTGAGCCAGGACAAGTTCCCTCTTCACCAGATTGACGTCATTTTCAAGGGAGGCAATATTCTTATCCTTGGCCAGTATGATCTTTTGGAGATCCACACACTTTTGCTCAATCTCTTCCACATTGCCTACGTAGTCCTCGATTTCAGCAAATTTCTGCAAAAAGACAATGTAAAGTTTAGGATCACATGATCCTCAAGTGGGCAGGATACCTAAGCTAAATCTGTGATCCGTACATCAACGAAGTATTCAAGGAACTGATGGCGGATTAAAGGCAGGCCTTCTAGGTTGTCAGCCTCAGAAGCTTTCCTCTTCTTTCCTTTGTAAGCAGTAGGCTTGGGGATGGCGGTACTTGGGCTAGCAGCAGCTTTTTTCTTCCCGGACCTGGGACCAACAGTGGTGAGATCGGTGACACTGAAACGGGTAGCAGACTTTGATGATTTTCCAGCACCTACACATTCAAAAATAGATAAGTATCCTTATTTCATTTTAATTTAAGCATTTAATTACATATAAACATGGATACTTACTTGACATTGTGACAGAACCTGAGGATACCTCTTGAGAATCCTGGGTATTTGCTTTAAATGATCTTATTTCAGGATCAAGCCTCCGAAAAGCAGCAAGCCTTTCCTCCGTTGCAGATGTTGAAATAAGGTGTGTGACAGTGATAGCTGCAAAATAGAAACAAAAGGATGTTAGTGATCCTCAGCAGAAACAAGCTCATCTGGTGATCCTTCTAAGGATCCTCCATCCTACCATGGGTGGTCCATTTTCTAGGCAGATCCTTTCCATCAGGGAGAGAATCCCTTCTGATGAAGAAGAATCACCGTTTCCAGTTGGTGTCGTTCTTAGTGGCTTTGAAGATGGGGTGTTCTTCACCAGGTTTATGTTTGAGTAGATATCGGTGGGATCCATGGCTAACAAGGTCATACATCTCTGTAAACTCTGACATTCCCAGATCAATACCTTCACGTTCAATGATTCTTTCAAGGGTATGCAAGACCCTCCAGATCATAGGCATTGCTTGGATGTAGGAGATGCCGGTGAGAAAGAAGAAGGATTGGGTGAAATCTGGAAAAGGATACGAGTATCCTATTGTAAATGGTGTGACCGAAAAGGCTACCCAGGTTTCAGAAATATAGTCGCTTAGAACAGAGGGATCAAATGGTTTGAAAACGGTGTTTGCCGGAAAGCAATGACGGATTCTGTCTATCTGTGGATCGGTAAAACAGCATCTTTCTTTCGCAGAATCTTTAATGATCCCTTGGGACTTCAAGCGACTGTCCTTACGGTGATCCTTAGCCGGCGAAGATCTCAACATCATCTTGATTGTAGATAAAGATGAGGAAAGAAGGAATAGAGAAAGAAGATGAAGAGGGAAAGGAGAGAGAATTACCTGATCAAGTCTTCGAATGAAGATTTAAAGGATGAAACACACGGATTTAAATGCCCTCTAACCCTTATCTCTAACTTCAATTTATAATGATGATCTTGCAGGGTAGTCACTTCAGTGACGTCAGGATGGCAACGGCTAGTCAGAATTCAACGGCTATATATCCGTTAGTTGGTTACGGATAAGAACAAGAAAATATAACTCATTATTTTACACTTTACTCCTTATATTTTGGGGGCAATTGTTAGGGGAGGATTTTCCAATGATCAGTGATCCTCATTTACTGTTGGGCTTAGTTATCCTCAATTCTGTCTGAATTAGTGATCCTCAGAAAGTATTGTAGGATCAGGATCATGGATCATCTTAAGAATCCTTATACTAAAGATTGACTACTTTGAATATGAAGTTGTTTTGCAGGAGTACGAGCTTGGACTTGGTCTTGGCGATATTCCTGGAGCATATTCCATATTTATTCCGCACGTGCTTGGCTGAAATGGACGTTATGGAGGTCGTGGAGGACTTGCACAAAATGCGGACAGTTTGTTAGCTTAGATATTTTTCCATTTTTAAAAGGGGTTAGCGAGCTAAATAAAAAGACTTGGCTATTTTTAGCTTAACACACACTCTCGCAACTGCTCTCACCAGCTCTTGACAATTCACTTGGCGATTGCACACTTTTTTGCACATTACACTATAGTGATCCTTGTAACTAGCTCGCTATCATCCGAAGTTGTAATAACTTGTTTGTTTAATCTGAGTTGGTGATCGGTAGTTTCCATCACCCGAGGTTTTTTATGCCGGATATCATTCATTGATTAAGGGCTTTTTCCTCGTATAAATCTTTGTGTCACTTATTCATTACATTTCTGAGTGATCCTTAGTATAGTTCAATCATTCAAGCATCACACCTCACAACAGAAAGTTTGGTTGCATTATCCTTGTGTGATTTTTGACCAAAACAGGTGATATGGTGTTGAGGAAAGCATTCCAAAACACCACAAATCCTGCTGATTGTAAGTTAGCACCAAAGTGGGAAGGGCCCTATCTTATTGAAGCTGAGGTAGGAAAGGGGGCATATCGATTATTAACAATGGAAGGTGATCTATTGCCAAGAGCTTGGAATGCTGTCCATTTAAAGAGATACTTCATGTAAGAAGGATCCAGGATCCTTAGCCATCTTCATATTTGGTATACATTAAGGATCCTTAGAGGATATATGATCCTCATTCTGGTAATGATCTGATTCTGATTTATTTAATCCTTTAATTTATTTTGTTACAAGGAGAAGGATCTAGGATCCTTTATTCTTTTTTATTAAATTCTGAGTTTTGTAGAAGTCGATGCATCCTCGACAAAGAATCAAGTATCCACATAATTCTCCTAAGTTTATGGGCTTGTCCCCAATTTTTTGGGTTTATCCCCAGTTTTTTTTGGGCTTGTCCCCAGTTTAAGGTATCTACTACCTTCGCCAGTAGTGTACGATGATCCTGGTGCAGTTAAAGGCAATGGAACCGGTACGCGCTTTAGGGGCTGACAATTTCATTATACTGACTGTATTCAGGATCCTACGTATAATGGTAGACGTACCATACATCCGTTCCTAAGGTTTCTAACGTTTTCACGTTAGCTAACGTTTTGGCATTTTCATGTCACTAAGTTTGGGTAGCCGCCAGTAAGGGCCATTCTCCAGTTTACACAAGATCCTCTGGGCTTGTCTCCAGTTTGTTGGGCTTGTCCCCAGTTTTTTGGGCTTTTCTCTAGTTTATTGGGCTTGTCCCCAGATTGTTGGGCTTGTCCCCAGACACTAACTCTTCCTTTTGCAGTTGGCTTAGTCCCAAGTTATGTCTTATTTTAGATTTCTAAAGCTAAACAGTTAAGGATCCTGGATCCTAACTTTTCACAAGGATTTGTCTTATAACTGTCACAATGGTATGCGTTAAGGATATAGGATCCTAACTTGGATTCTCTAGTATGATCTTTATTTACTTTAATTGTATTCTTGGTTTATCTATGTTACCCTTATACTTTGACAACAGGATTTATGATCCTAAAAATTATTTCACTTTTTGAACTTTTCGATTATAGGATATTTGATTCTTGATCATATCCTAAAATTCTTGACATAAACTGATTTCTATACTTTCATTATTAACTTGTAAATTCAAAGAAATTATACAATAACAATTGAAAGGTAAATATACACAGAATGAACAACACTGAATAGCCAAAAGATTAAGGTTTTATTTATTTATCAAAAGTTAAACCCTTCAAAGGTTGTCAAAATTACCTACCCCAATCATATACCAGCAATATGTGGCCCGTCCGCTGGGGTAGGCAAATGGTGTCTATATTAACAAAGTCTAAGTGCAGGAAATAAAGATGGCAGGATAATAGTGGCTTCATCCCCCAAACAGAGGATCCCTCCACCAACTATCATTCTACCTATTGTCCCAAGGATCCGTGATCCTTAAACCTAAATACTATTGTTCAAGTACAGACTAACCATTGTTTAAAACATCAACAAACAAAAACCATTAAACCATAAAAAATGGGCTCCGGCCGCGTCTAGATAAATCCATCATCGCCCATTGTTGCGGCCTAGACCTTTGCTACATCATCACCACCAACTGCTTCTTCCGCCGGATCCTTCAGCCCACTACCACCAGCTTCAATTTCTAGGACCTCCTCAACTTCCACTTCATCATCCAACTCCGCCAGCTTCCGTTTCCAAGCCTCTTGGTCCCAAGCAGACCTGTCAAAGTTTGGATTCTCAACTTCCTTGGCCATTTGCAGCTTAATTTTGAGCATGGCGATTGTAGCAGAGAGCTTTGCCCCTTCCATCACTTCTTCCTTCTCTTGCTGAGCCATGATCTAGGCCAGGACCAACTCCCTCTTTACCAGGTTGATGTCATTCTCGAGGGAAGAGATTTTATTGTCCTTGGCCAGGAACATCTTCTGGAAGTCTAGGTGCTTTTGCTCAGCCTCTTCGAAATGGTGATCCAGTAGCATTTGGATCTCAGCAAATTTCTGCACAAGGGAAACATATGTCAGGATCCGTTATCCTGAGAAAGGGACGTTCAGACTTTAGGATCCAGGATCCTTACCTCAGAGACGTACTCGTCGAACTGGTGTTGGATGAGAGGAAGGCCTTCAAGGGGTTCAGAGGCTTTTCTTTTCTTGGCACCCATACCCCGCGTGCTCATGCTTTTAGGGTTCGGGACGCTAGGACTAGCAGCTAGTTGCTTCTTGATGGACTTTGAGGAAGCAAATGCATCAAGATCACTGACACTGAACCGGGAAGCTGATTTTGAGGATTTTCCAGCACCTAGAAATGCAAAACATAGATAAGTATACTTGTTTTACTTTCATTTAAACGTTTATTCATACACAAATTTGAATACTTACTTGACATTGTGAAGGAACCGGAGGATACTTTTTGTGAATCCTTTGCTTTGACTTGAAATGTCCTTACAGCAGGGTCAAGGTTCCAGAAAGCAGCGACCCTTTCTTTTGTTGCAGGTGTTTCTTGGATTTGAGAAAGCGAGATAACTGCAAAAACAGAAAGAAGGATCAGTTATCCTTAAAAGTAAAAGAGTCCTACTATGATCCTTGTCTAAGGATCCCATATCCTACCCTGGGTGATCCACTTTTTAGGGAGATCCTTCGCGTCTGGGATTGAGTCCCTCCTAACAAAGAAGAACTGGTTCCTCCAATGGGTATCGTTTTTGGTGGTTTTGAGGATTGGATGAGGCTGACCAGGTTTGTGCTTAAACATAAATCGATGTGAACCATGGCTAACAAGGTTGTACAACTGACTCAACTCAGAGATCCCTATTTCGACACCCTCCTGCTCGATGATGTTCTCAAGGGTATAAAGAACTCTCCATATCATGGGCATGGCCTGTATGTAGCTCATGCCTGTGAGTGTGAAGAAGGATTGTGTGAAAGCAGGGAAAGGATAAGAAAACCCTATCAGAAAAGGGGTGGCCGGAAAAGTGACCCAACTATTAGAAACACAGTCACTCTTCATAGAAGAGTCAAAGGATCTGAAGACGGCTTCAGCCGGAAAGAAGTGACGAATCCGATCAATCTCAGAATCGGTAAAACGGCAGAGTTCCAGCGAAGGGTTTTTGGTGACGCCTTGAATTTTCAAAGGGCTATCCCTCTTAGGATCCTTAGCGGGTGAGGATCGGAGTGTCATCTTCGCCATGGATGCTCGAGAATAGAGGATCAGAATAAGAAAATTTAGAGAGAAGGGAGAAGAGAGATACCTGTTTGATCTCCGGATGAAGATTTAAAGGAGAGTAATGCTCGAATTTAAATGCAATTTGATCCTTCTCTCTAACCTGTATATATAATGATGATTTTGCAGGAAGTCTTGTCGATGACGTCATATTCGCAATGGTTAGTCTGTTGGCAACGGCTAGTTTTTCGCTAACCAGTTATTTCGAGATAAGGCAGAAAATATGAGTCATCTAGATACAATTAATTCCTCATATTTTGGGGGCAATTGTTAGGGATGGATTTTCAATTTGTATGGATCACGGATCCTCAAGTGCAGCCAGGATCACGGATCCTCAGTTCAGTTTGAATTAAGGATCCTCAGGATATGTTGTAGGAATAAGGATCCAGGATCCTCATTATTATCCTTATACTAACAATTGTTTCCACTATATTTGAACTTGTTTTGTAGGAGTATTCGAATGGGACTTGGTCTTGCCGAGATTCCAGGGGAATATGCCTTTTAATTCTACACGAGCATGGCCATCATGACCGTTATGGAGATCGTGGGAAGCTAGCATCTTTTGCGGATTGTTAGTTAGCTAGTTTATTTCTATTTTTATAAGGGGATAACAAGCTTGATTAGATAGAACAATTAGCAAACACACACTGCTCGAGAACTCTCTGCAACTTATTGGTGATTACACACATTTTGTACATTAGTGATCCTTGTAACAAGCTTGTTGTCATCCCGATTTGTAACCTTTACTTGTTTAATATAGTTGGTGATTGGTAGTTTCATCACCCGAGGTTTTTTGTGTCGGAGATCATACATTGATCAAGGGCTTTTTCCTCGTATAAATCCTTATGTCCAACATTCATTTCATTCATACATTGTTCATACATTTGTCCATTTATTCAAGCATCACACCTCACAAAATCAGATTTGGTTGCATTATCCTTGTGTGATTTTTGACAAAAACAGTTCTTATGTTGTTAAAGGTGAAAGGCTAATCAAATATCTAGAGATAGTCAAGAAATTGGCAAACTCTTTTGCTTCTTTTAGTTTGACACAGGTACCCAGGGAAGAAAATGCAGAAGCTGATGCTTTAGCCAACCTTGGATCATCATTGAAGATTCCAGAGGATATTAAAATTCCCATCATCCACATCTTGGCTCCTAATATTGAGGATCACGCAGCTATGGAGATAGTAGAGAATTCTGCAATCATACCTAGTAATGATGCACACTCCAATTCAGGATCCTGGATCCTTCCAATCACGAGATATATACAACATAGAGAGATTCCTACAGGAGAAAATCCTAGAGCTTTTAAAGTCAAGGTATCTCAATTTACAATACTAAATAACATGTTATATAAACGATCTCTTGCAGGTTCATATCTAAGGTGCATCGAGGATCCTGAAGTCCAAGAAGTTCTAAAGGATTTTCATGAAGGAGATTGTGGAAACCACACTGGGGGCAGGGCACTGTTTTCAAGGATCCTTAGAACAGGATACTATTGGCCTACTATGAAGAAGGATGTTGTGGATTATGCGAAGAAATGTGATGCTTGTCAGAGACATAGCAATATCCTTCATCCACTAGTGGAGCTCCTGCATCCTATATCCTCTTCTTGGCCATTCATGAGATGGGGAATGGATATAGTTGGCAAACTTCCTAAAGCACCAGGAGGAAAAGTGTTCATGGTTGCTGTTTTGGTCAAAAATTACCTAAGTAATTAAGTGATCAAATTAGTTAAGTGAAGTAGTCTGCTAGAAGTATTCGTGGAAAGTATGCTGATCAAGTTGTTAACAAAAAACAGTTTTCAGGATATATCTCAGGATATCGAGCTATATCTACAATCAAACAATGAGCAAAAAAGGTAAAGGGTGACACGGGATATACGAGGAAATCCCTTGATCAATCTAGATCGCCGGCACAAAACCTCGGGAGATGACAATCGCAGCTGCCTTGTTCTTCTTATTACTTTAAATATCAAGATACAGTGCAGGATATGATTCGGATAAACTAAGTGTTACAATGAGATTCGAGTACAGGTGTAAGTCTTTATGAGTGATTGTAGCTAGTAGAGAGCAAGAGTGTGCAAAACTTGTGTGTGTTCTATCTGATCCGATCAATCCTATATATAGCAAAGGAAATAAAAACTAGCCTATAAAACCGGGATACATCGAATATTCCCTTTGTGAACGTTGTAGACCACTTCTTCCGTCTTCAACATCCCTATTTCAACTGATTAGTCCGAGTCTTTGGGAGAACAGGTCCACTCGAACATTATAAGCCTGCCATGTTAATCTGCACGTGAACTAATTAGTTATTATTAGGATACTGTATCAGGATGTTACCAATATCCTGATCACAATAAAAAATAACACAGTCAGAATATTATCCAGGATATATGAGCAGAAAACCACCCATAACACTTGCTATGAATGATTACTTTTCCAAATGGATAGAAGCTGAAGCCTTTGCTCAAGTCGGAGAAAAAGAAGTGATATCCTTTATTAAAAGAAATATTATTACCAGATTTGG
>JARYGA010006457.1:0-25362 GCA_030545235.1 Helianthus tuberosus
AAATATTTCTTAAACTTTCTTCTAGTGCATCGCTAAACATGAAATAGCACCCACTATATAATCGCTATCTCTATGTAGAGTATAGGTAGCTTGTCACTATCATCCACTATACGTTGTTGACACTATGAACTAAAAAACAGCGTGTGAAGCAAACAACAGATTATATATAAATAGTGCAGAAACAGAGTAGCAAACTCACCATAGTATGAATAAACTTATGATATATAGACGAATGAAACTTCCCTGCATTTCCAACCTTCACACACTCCATCAAAGTATCCACCACCACTTCCTACATTTCCACATCATTCAACAACACATATTATTATTAAAAAACAGTTAAATATCACAGATTATAAAACTAAACCTAATCTGCAAATAACAAAAACAATAAAAGCCATAATTACTCTGAGAGCTTCTTCAACAAGTGTTGTGGAAACAGATAACCGAATCAGAAACTCAACAAACTCATCGAACTTCGACCGCAACCAAACTCGATAAACCGATTCCGGATCTTCAGTAGGTTTAGCGGAGGAAGACGGAAGGTCAGCAACGAGTGGAGTGAAGAACGACTGCACAGAGAGGAGAGCTTCAAGGATGAATTCAGGTGGAGAAGACGAGGTCGGATTGAGGATATTGAGTAGAAGCGGGAGGTTGTTGATGTGAGATCGGTTTGAGAGCAGTTGTTGACCTAGTTTTCTGACGTCAGCGAGATCCTGATTCTTCTTCTTCTTCTTGTTTCCCTTGTTGATTTCTGTTGATTGTTTGTTGTTGTTGTTGTTCTTTCGTTTCTTTGGTGAAGGTTGAATTGACGCCATTGATGAGCCAACTTTGAAGCAGAATTTGCAGAGAAAACCTGAAGATGAATGAAAAAGGAAAAGGTTTTAGACAAGGGTTTAGAAAACTTGAATTGGGCCTCGTGGGCCTAAATGCATAATCCATCTCACTTGGGCTATTCGCCCCATGCTGAAATGGCCGTTAACCAGTGTATCGTAGGCCTGTCAATGGATGGATATGGATTGGATCATGATCTGATCCGTTAATGATCCAACTTAATTGGATCATGATCCGATCCATGATCCAACATAATGGATCGTGATCACTATCCGGATCGATCCATATAAAAAATATAATAAAAAAACCTCTAAAAATAAAAAAAAACCACAAAAAATCAAAAAATTGTAAAAATTCAAAAAAATATAAAAATAATAAAAATATATATATAAAATAAAAATATAAAAAAAATCTAAAAAATAAAAAAATCGAAAAAATACAAAAAAAAAATCTAAAAAAATAATGAAATTCTAAAAAATAAAAAAATGAGTAAACTTCTTTTGTCTCGGGCCGGGCGTGTGCTTTTTTGTGCCTTTGCGCCTTAAGTGCACCTTGAGACTTTGACTACTATGCTATCTACCCCAAGTGAAACGTATCTAAATTTCACCAAGCTATCAGGTTCAACCAAGAAGAGGTGAAGTGTAATTAGTATGGGTAATTTATTCATGTTAATTCGCCACATAAGCTGAATGAAATCATTCATAAAAGATACCACAAACACCCTTAGTTTTAGTGACCAAACATATGTTTAATTGCTTTAACTTGTTAAAACTAAACCTACAATTAGTCTTTTTGTATCCTGCTCCGTTACATAAGACAATAAGGAATGCCTATTAAGAGAACATGATCTTAAATGTGGAAGATATGTTTCAAGAGTAAAGTTTTTTATGACTCTTCAATTCTGCATACCTTTCCTTTATTTTTTAACACATATTCTTTCTTGGCACCATCAGCATTATCTGCTTAAATGACTTTAAATTACATGACATTCATGCCAAAAATGACCTACAGAAAGGCAAATAACTGTTGGAAGTTAATCCTAATTTCTAATGTGCCAAACCGAAAGAAAGTTATAAGATAGGTTGAGTTTATTTTAGTATGTTTATTAGTAATTATTAGTTTCGTAATCGTACTTGACAAAGTTTAATCTTTTTGGTCAAAAAGTGACACGGCCAACCCCGTTTTGCTATCTATAATCTTAACCGTAACGAGATTTGTATTGGTTCAATTTACAGATATCGTCACGTCACTGATGGAAGAGAACAAGAAGCTAAACGAAACGCATGGAAATGCTAAAAATGAATTCCAGACAATTATAACTAGGGGCGGACCCAAGCCCAGCCCAAGGTGGGCGGGCGCACCCCGGGGAAAAAAAATTTAGTGCCAAGTTCCGTCGAAAATCCCGTCCGCACCCCTTGGAATTTTTCGACCGCACCCCTTGGAATTTTTCGACTGCACTCTTGAAATTTTTCGTCCGCACCCCTTAGGTAAAAAGCATTATCAATTTATATTTTAAAAATTTTTTAGTAAACTTCTATTTAAAAAAAAAAAATACTACCTAAATTATATAACTATTAATACCTAACTAACTAAACCCAAATACCCATACCTTTACCCACTTATAATTCCTAACTAGCTAGCCCACTAAGTTTTAGCTCATTGATCAAACCCAACAATATTTCAAACTATAATAAAATAATTAAAGCCCAAAACCTTTAAAAATTCTCTCCCGCTCTCTCTCTCTCTCTTGCGTCCCTGCACTGCCAACGAACAATATCACCTAACGACAACATTCCAGCAGCCGGCGATCACCGTAATTAGCCACCATACCACCGTCGTTTGACACCAAATATAACCGGAATCCGAACACGGGTAAGTTTCTTTGTTATTTTGATGATTTTGGTTGATATTATAGGAGAAAAAAAGGGTAATGAAGTTGTTAAATATGTTTGAAATTTTGTGTGTTTTTACGTTATTTATGGTTGTTTAGATGATTTTTAGGGTGATTATGTTGTTTATATATTTTAGGGTGATTATGTTGTTTATATTTTTAGGGTGATTACAACTTACATTATGATTTCTAGGGCTTGAATAGTTGAAAATTAAAATTAAATTTGAAACATTATGTTATGGAGCGATGAACTTATGTTATATAGAGAAAGAATTGCTTAAGAAATTAGTTTTAGATGACGTTTTGGATTGATTTCAAAAAATGAAAACCCGTAGGGCGTCGAAGTTTTAATTATGTTTGTAACAAGGTTTAACATGTTTTTTTATGATTATATAAATTTAGTTTGATGTTCGTTTGTTTTACATGACCCGACCCGATACGAACCGATTTTTTTACTTATATACCAAGGGGCCTAAAAATTTTAAAAATGTTCCGCACCCCAATGGAAAAATTCCTGGGTCCGCCACTGATTATAACTAAGCTTGAAGAGCAAGTGAAAGAACACACATCTAACGAAACGTCTCTAAAAACTGAGCTGGAACATCTAAAGGTAGAGATCGAAGAGAATGCTGCGTTAAAGACCAGTTAAAGAATCTTGAAGAAAAACTTGCAGCAGCTCAAAACACCATTGTTGAACAGGTCAGCTGCTGTTTATATGCCATAACCATTTATAATTGAATCCAATGAAAATATTAATGGTCTCCAATCAGATTCACAAACTTTACACAACTGAAACAAAAAGGTGGAACTATGACAAAAAAAAAGTTTAAAAATCATCAATTTGTTCACCCAGTAGTCAGCCACTCATCAGATCAAACGTATTACTTAGGGCTTGTTTGGCTAAGCTTATTTAACTCAAAAGGACTTTCTGTTAAAAGGACTTATTGACTTATGACTTTTTGAAAATAAGTTTTTAAAAAAGTGTTTGGATTAGCTTAAGGGGTGGGAAAAGCCAATAAGTCAATAAGTTGTTTTTTAAAAAGTGTTTGGCTTAGGGGGTGTTTGGCCTAGCTTTTTTAACAAAGCTTATAGCTTTTTTTTTTACAAAATAAGCTTAATTTAGTGTTTGGTTTAGCTTTTTAAGCTTATGCTTATTAGCTTATATAAGCTAATTTGAAGAAGCTTAGTTGAAGATGGTTTTTTAGCTTATTTGAAGAAACTCCTTTGTGTAAGGGCAAATGATATAAAATAAGCTATAAGCTAATCCAAACACTTAAAAAGAGTTTATCAAATGATAGAAAATAAACTATAAGCTATTTTAAAATATAAGTATAAGCCAAAAATTAAAAGTTAGGCCAAACACCCCTTAGCTTATTCATGTAAAATGACTAAAAGGGACATTCTTTTATAAGTCAATAAGTTGTCTTTTAAAAAGTGTTTGGCTTAGCTTTTGTTAGTGCTGTTTGTCTGTCAACTTCGTCTGGTATCAAGTCTTGCATTGTTAGACAAATTGGAAAGAGTCAAAGGCTAAAGACTCGACGCCAAAGACTTCGTCAACATCCAAGGGGGAGTCTGTTGGTGCATCTAGTGTCTGTTAACTTCGTCTTAATCGAGTCTTATGTCTAGATAGGATAAACGAGCACACAACAGGGTTAGAAATTAGGGTTTTATATGTTATAGTGGGTAATTTCGCTTGAAATGAGCATAGACCAGTTCAAGCGAAATCAACACATGTTATTTCGCTTGAAACGACCTGTGACATGTTCAAGCGAAATCACCACTCTATAAATACCCATGTGCTGTTGTCATTTGAAGCGGAATCTGGTCATTGTCTCTGAGTCGAGGTGTTGTCCGTTTGTCATTTGAACGTGTAAAAAGCTCAGGATTGATCAATAAAAGGATAATTAGAAAGGAACAAGTTGTGTTGACATCTTTTACATTGATTCCGCCTTTGTACTTGATGATGAACTATTCATACTGACTATTTAGGGTCATCGAACGATCCAACAGCTTTTTTGTTTCTCTTCCCTTCCTAATAAAATGTTTAATTTAAGAAAAAAAAAACCTACAAAATAAAAATATGTCTTTTACAAAAACCAAAAAATAATACCACCATAGTTCTCACAGTACATTCATCCATACAATTGAAATGATCCTAGAATTTTTAGCGTACAAGTGTAACGGATCCTAGAATTCCATGGTACTTGCGTGAGCTTATTAAAGGCTAAAACCTTCTTAGTCCAAGTTTCACACCATCGCATTCAACTAAATCAAGTATTTACAAACAACAACTCACAAGCTACTGCAAAACTGAAGATTTCTTCTCCTCAAGGTTCCCAGTTCCATACCTAAAACCTCCAAGAGTTCTTCCAACACCTTAAACTATCTTTACCTACATGACTATCAAGACATCCAGTCCAGCTACAAGAATGTTCTGGTATGACCTGACTGAATCAATGAATGTCTTACCAAAATTGTCTTTTAAGCTAATCACTTAAGCATACCTGCTGCTAATATGCACTGAAGATTACAGTCCTTTGGTACTTGTTATTCTTGGTATCATTGGCAATCTGACAAACATTCTTCATGTATAACAGATCAACCGCATAATGCACTTGTTTGTTTCAGCTTCACCAAAGCAATAAAACTCTCGAATCTCCTAGTAATTTTATAACATATCATTCAGAAATGCTCTCTAACAAGACAGACTGAGGGACTTGTAATCTTTATTCACTGTTCAACAATTGCAGTCTGTCTATGAAGGTTCAATCTTAAGAGAAAAAAAAAACTTTGCTACAACCAGTCAACCATCTAAACTATGTAAAGGCCAGAATAACTATGATAACCTTATTGAAATATCAAACCTAGAGAGTACTTACATATTCAAATATAATTTGACCTAAAAACACACAATCTGAGAGTCAAATATACAAGAGATCTACATACTCACGACACAACTCCATTGTAGCATCTTCCAATCTCAGATTCCTAAATTCGATTTCTAAGGATCTCTAGATTTGAAAGTGGCAATGCAATAACACAAGACCTAAAGAAGGAACAAATAGGTACCTGCAAGAGGTCACAGGCCTCCTCTGTTCTGAAACCGAAAATCACATTACTACACTATATTAAAAATTGTCAAACTACTGGACAAATAGTCATCAAAATTCAGGAAATTTGCAACTAATGAAGCACATGAGATAACAAAGAATCATAAGATATTCATACTCCTAAAACAAGATACATTAGTTGGTAAATAAAAAACAACTTTGAACAGTTGGCAAAACTCATCCCTCTTGTTCTTACAACAATCAACTTCTACCTCAAAAAGAATCATTTTCTTCATTGTTTTTGTTCTTCAGATTGGAAAGTCCAACCACCAAAATCACTCTCTGAAAACAATGAAGTCGGTATGGCCTTGTAGAAAGCCAATGGAACCTGCTTAACTCTCCTTCTCATCTGCATTCACAATATACCATATCAAATCACCCTAAAATCAATTTATCATGGTTTTCAAATCTAAAATATATATATATATATATAGAGGCCGGTTATCATACAAATGCCCTTATCGTACATTACGTACGCTACAATCTCAGCCGTCAGATCATCTTCCGCATTTTAAAATCGCATGTTGTTTTTTTTATAACAATTTCGCATGTGATAATTTTTTATGAATTCGCATGTTTTTTTGTACCAATTTCGCATGTGATAATTTTGATGAAATAGCATGTTGTTTTTTTATAACAATTTCGCATGTGATAATTTTTTATGAATTCGCATGTTTTTTGTACCAATTTCGCATGTGTTAATTTTGATGAAATAGCATGTTTTTTTTTAACAATTTCGCATGTGGTACAAAAAACAACATGCGAATTCAATGCGGGAAGATGATCGGCGGCTGAAATTGTAGCGTACGTAATGTACGATAAGGAGATTTGTACAGTACTCTTTACCTATATATATATATATATATATATATATATGTTACCTCATCTCTAAATATGGTTGCATATGAACCTGAACTGAAATCTTTCACAGCAACTTCTGTTGTTTTGGATCTAACCGTTAAATCGTTCTCCAGTGAAAGTACAAACCTACATAAATTGCGTGTGAATACTTACACAACACAGCGTACTGGTCGCAAATAAATACGTATACTTCACCTGGACACCGGGGGGCAGTAGTGGTGGTGCAGGGTATCAATTTCCCACAAAGAACTCCCTGCAAAAGTTAATAATATTCAGTAAACTGAGAAAAAAACCGAGTAGTATACAGAACAGTCTTGTAAGTTGTGTAACGTGAAGAACAAAGTTTGATTATTTTCGAAAAAAGCTCAAATGCACTTGCACTTACTCAAGGCATTGGTTTTCGTAAGATCGGTTTCTTCGTTTTTAAAATGATCAATGCCTGGGTTGGCGCTGATGTCATTCTTGGCCGTTTGATCTTTCTCCTCCTGAAAAAATAAACAGAATTTTGAACAAACAATGTGATGAGGCCTTATGTAACCACACAACCGCTCCTCTCTCCCACTATATCGAATATTCACAACGTACAAGTGCGCATGAGATCAAAATTTGTTAGTATTGAATGCACCTAATCATAGTTATCGATAGCGAATAGCGGCCAATAGCGACAGGCTACCTATATGCTACGTAGCGATAGCGACGAAATAGCGCTAGCTATTTCGTGTTTAGCGATAAGGCAGTAGAAAATTTTAAAAATAAAAATATAGCTAATTATAATCATATACATATATTATAATGCTAATTTTGTACTTTATATGTCTAGATTTTTAAGTTTAAGAACTAAATATAAACTAGTGAAGATATAGGGGGTTAAATGTTAAAATACACAAACTAATTTCACTCTTTTTATGTTAAAATTTACAAGTTTAGAGAATGAATGTGAACTACAGAAAGACAGAGGGGTTAAATTGTAAAACTACACATATAAAGTTAAACCTAATCGTCACCCCCATTTACCTCCGCCGTTTAAACCTAATCGTCCCCCCGTCCAGATCCATATACGACTACCACCGCCATCAAATTACAGAAAAGAAGTGGGAAAACTTCTACAAACGCCATCAAAACAAGGTACTTGCTTCTTTCTTTCCATCAATTTGAGCCTCTGGTTCGCTCTTCCTCGTTTCCGGCAGAAGTTGCAGCACCGTCGCCGGAATTTGCCATCGGACGTCGCTATTTGGTCGCATAGTACCTTGTAGTGGCATGTGGCCGCGTCGCTACGCTATTCGCGATAGCGTCCGCTATGGACGCTATTGATAACTATGCACCTAATATATATGTATACAAATATATAACTAGGGATGAGCTTGGTACCGGTACCGAAAGTACCGATACCAAGGGATGAGCATTTGGCACCGTACCGAAGTCCGAATTATAATTCGATTCAATACCCACTTTTTGGCATTTTTGTTGCCAGTACTTTCAGTTCAGTACGTTACCAGTATTTTACCAACTTTTACCTTCAAATATTGGTACCGTACCAAGCGTTTTCGGTAGCAGTACCGAATTTTAGCGATAATAT
This sequence comes from Helianthus tuberosus, assembly GCA_030545235.1. NCBI lineage: Eukaryota > Viridiplantae > Streptophyta > Magnoliopsida > Asterales > Asteraceae > Helianthus > Helianthus tuberosus. The sequence goes on from JARYGA010006457.1 coordinate 8,273, forward strand.
AACATCAACATGTACTAATCCTATGACAATAAAAAAATCACTAATCAGTTTCCACATCTCATAGGGTTTAATAATGCATGTCATCATTCAAACATACTATGTAGAAGTATGTGTAATCTAAAAAAAGATTTACAAAAAATGGTCAGATCATATTTTATTACCTGGTGCACTAAACAGTTGATTGAAGGATGCCTTCGCAAGAGATTATGGATTAGAGCAATAACGACGAGATTTCCTGAAGGGGGTATGGTAAGAGCTAGCCTACTTAGTTTCTTAGCAAACGAAGCAGCCAGATAAGCCGGAAGAAGAGGTGATTTCAGGCATGAATCAAGAAGCTGCAAAAAATATGAACTTTTATTAGCATTATAAAGCTATTACAATTTGACAAATAAATAGTGACATTTATATAGATAGAAATCCAGATTCAAAGCTAAAAAAAACTTGAAGCATATAGCGTGACTAGGCCTGTAAACGAACCAAACGTTCATGAACTGTTCGTGAACTTGTTCAGCGGGAAGTTCATTTATTTAATATACGAACGAACATGTACACAAAAATTGTTCATTTCATTTATGTTCGGGAACGCTCGTTTATTTACATTTGTTTATGTTTCTTTAAATTCAATAAATACATAAGTAGTTATATTATTTACATAGGCTAGGAGTTGGCCAGAAAGTCCAAATTTCCTAAAAAGTGTAAAAAGTCATAAAACACCATAATGTCAAATATAAAACACACCAAAAACCCACAAAATAATATGATGAAGATTACTAAAACATCATGTATGTGGGTTTTGTGTTGTGTTTTAGATGTTAAGGCTCTGATTATGGAATGACAAATATTATTGTGTTTTATGTTGTTTAGCATTTTGTGTTTTATATTCATAGTTCTACGATGGTGCGTTTGAAGTTTTTATGGACTATTAGAGTTTGAATATGGTGTTTTAGTAATATTCATTCTATTATTTGTGAGTTTTAGGTGTGTTTGATGCCTGAAATTATTGTGTTTTATGACTTTTTACACTTTTTAGGAAAAACACACTTTCCGTAGGATCCCCACTCATTTACATAAATATAAGCATAAAAGTGGCTTTCTAACTACTTATATAAACATAACTAGTTAGTAATTGGGTATTCTGGTAAAGAAAATACGCTTTCCAATGGAACTTATCGTGATTAATCACTGATTATACAAAACAACTACCTTATGTTTGTATGAGTTCGTTAATGTTTGGTCATTTGTGTTGTTTAATGTTTTTAAAAACAATGTTCGTTTAAGTTTGTTTATCTATGTTCGTTTACATTTGTAAACAGTTCATTTAAGTTTTAAAAGAACGAACATAAACGAACACGACATGCTCATTTTCTTAGGAATGAACATGAACAAAAAAAAAGTTGTTCGAAACATGCTCGTTATTTGTCCGTGTTCGTGTTCGGTTAAGGTTAAATGAACAAACACGGACATGCCTCTATTCGTGTTCGTTCGGTTCGTTTACAAACCTAAGTGTGACAATAAGCAAGAGTAACCTGAAAGAACTTGGCTCTGTGTTTTGCGATGAATATAGAGGGTTGAAGGAGTGCATAAAGCTTCACGTAGAAATTGGGATACTCAAAACCATGTTCCGTCATTAGAATGAACAAGCTGCTAAGAGCCATTACACTTATAACACCTCCGATGTCGTAAGATTTTGTCAAAAAATCACTGCACGTGAACCACTATTGTTAAAAGACATGTATGTAATGTACGTCAACGAAATTAAAGAATATATCTTCAAATGGGACCCACCTCAACAATTTGGGGTTAGACAAATAAGGGATCACTGCTTGATGAAGAGTAACAAGAACCTAAGAACGAAAAGACAAAATGTAGTCACGTACCACAGAATATAAAAATTCAATGCACAATAACAACCAAATCACAACAAAGTTACCTCCTTGTAGACGCCAATAGGAAGCGGTTCTAATGTAAGGAATGCCATCCATGCTTTAGAAAACTTCAACTTCATCTTTTTGGAAATAATAGCCGAAGATGGAACCTGGAATTAATAAGCATGGAAAAAACGTAATGTGTTAGATATTTGCATAAAACGCCTGACAAAAGAAGCAACGAATCCATGGAGGAATATGAAAGAAAATATTATATATTTTACCTAGGGTATGCATGGTTCGATTTAAACCCATAACTGAAAGTTTTGTTTATTACACATATAAAATCAACTGCTTCTGTTGATATTCAGTTATCAGTAAATTACTTTTATAAATACAGTAGCTGGTTTAATTATATACTGGTTCAGTTTGGTTAATTCGGTTATTGAAAATGTATGTAAATGAACATGAACCAAGATAGTGCCTTATCATAAAAAAGAAAAACAGAACCACCGATTAACCCCTTTCTTCGGTTACTCTGATACAATTATTCAGTTATGGTTTGGTTTTTTCTGCTCACCCATAATTTAAATGGAAGGGGAATCATATAACGTATTTCATAATACAATCTCAGAATTTTAATCATTACAAGGAACAAAAAAAATTAAAAGATCAAAGAAAACCAAGGACTAACATCATTGGTCTCGGTTTTACTGTCTTTACTCTTCTTCTTGGTCTCGGTTTTACTGTCTTTAGTGAAAACACCTAACACGTATAAGAACATCTGTAATCTATGAATTATTAATGGAGCTGGATGTGAAATAAACAGAGTCAGCTTTATATGTAAACCAAGAGTTCTCACCAGATGCATTCCACATTTCAAATTCAGATTTTTCACCAAGTTGTTGAAAGGGAGGAATTTTAGATAGTGCATTATGTATATTGCGTATTAAAAGCTCTCCGCTGCACTTACGAAAGCATGCTGTTAGATTCATATCATGCAACAGCATTGCTAGATCATTTAACCATATAGGAAAACTTTCACAAAACTTAAGAGACAGAATGACAAGCTTTTAAAGAAAGAACTAGAAGGTATGCATGCTCATGTGTCAAACCGCTAACTGAAATTGAAACTAACAAGCACAGCTAAACAGCATATACCAACCTGGCGCATGCCGGACTTTCCTTTTCAGACTCCGCACTCGCAGATCTGACATCTGTTGAAAAAAAAGTCATTATCCTCCGATCGTAGTGAAATTAGCGATGAAAAAAAGATATATCAACTGAAAACATTGTTGAACTTTGTAATAAAACCATTAAAATGAATGTACAGGAGTAGTACCAAGTGTTCGAATTAGCTTCTCCAAACTTATGTAAGTAAAATAGCTGTCAGACACAAAAGGATGTTGAGTATCACTTAAACAGATGTTCACATAAAGAACTATAATAAAAAAAAAAATCAACTTTGTTCGAGATGATTAGATCTTTTTACCAGACATCGATGTACTTGAAATATTTTGATACAAGCAAGTCTAACAAAGTATCAGCCTCCTCGATGGAGTAAACCTGTAAACCATCAAAGATGTCGTATAATAAATAAATCCTCATACAGAGAAGCATGAAGAAAGTAAGCTGAGGTAAACTATTTAAAAAGAATCGTGCAAGTTTACAACATGAAATCCCCTCCAGGGATCCACCATGCTAGTAAAACAAGAAAAGAGTTATCAACTATATTTTGCCTAATAATTATCATGAATGATGAAATCCATTTATTCATGTTTTGTTCTAGCTATAGTAAGCTATGAACCATTGGTAGTTATCTTGTTAATTTGCTCAGTTTCTCGTTTAACTAGTTCATAACTATAAGGTTTGTGGATAAGAGCATAGTATCAAAATGAAATACTTTTTTCAATTCTTTTATTATACATTCTTTACTTTAACTTATCATTCACCAGATCAAAAAATTCTTAACTGGAAGATGAATCGTTATCAGCTTAAAGAAGGGACTGATCACTGATGAAATGCTGTTTATTCAAATTTCAAAAAAGTAGAGATATTAATGAGCTACAGCATATTACCTATCGACTTTCGGTAGCTTTTAATCAAAGTAAAGAGTGCATAGCACCTTGTAATAACTTTGCACCACCTATACAAAAACTCCGACTCCTGTTCTAGACTATTTTAAAGATTAGAAAATTACAGATTCCCCCAACTTATTCAAGCAATGGATCTTCTACTTACTTTGAACTATCAAACAAGTCTCGCTGTGATTAAAACATAGTTGTTAAAAGCGATTAGCGAGCATAGCCCGCCATAGTGAATAACGTAACAAAGTGGCAGACTGGCAGTATGTCGCAATCTGATGGTTAGCGACTCTATGGCGGGAAAATAGCGGATTTAAGGTGTTTTTTTGTTTACCATTTAATATAAGTAGCGTATTTAGATGAAAAACAATGTATTTTAATAACATATACTATGCATTCAATAGCGTGCTATAGCGCTTAGCGGACATACGAACCCATAGCAGTCCAAATAGCGGTCTCTTATAGCGGTTCCGCTATTAGCGGTGATAAATCCCGCTATTGGACCGCTATTTTGAACCCGTATAGCGGTCATAACACTGCTTTTAGCGGTTTTTATATTTCAGCCCAAAAGTAGGGTAAAACCCACATTAATCAACTTTTTGTTTGAAATAAACCCAAAAGTTAAGGCACAAACCCAAAAATTAAACCTAAATCGAGGCCAAAAGTCTTCATTCGCTGGATTCTCTGGACGTTGATTCTTCATCAGTTCATCGTTCAACAAAAGTAAACCTAAGGGGGTGTTTGTTTAGTTCTTAATGAGGCTCTCAATTTCAGGCCTCTTACTAGTTCAGCACTTAGTGGTTCAAACTGTTTGTTTCGCGAGCAGATGTCTGAATGGTTCAGACATTTGCCTCTGAATGGTTAAGCATATTCTACTGAGTCTGAATGGTTAGAACCTCTAATCTGAATTGCTCAGACATTTGCCTCTGAACGGTTAAGCATCATACTGGCTCTTAATGGTTCAGAGCTCTTACAGGCACTTAACCATTCAGAATTTGCCAAACAACCCCTAAATCTCTAAATCGCTGGAATTCTCAGTTTATGTTTTGGATTTTGATATTACTACTAATATTTTGCATGATATTACTATGAATTTTGATATTATTATTAATATTTTTCAAACATATATACATATATAAATATATAAACTATGAATGATATAAATATTGCCCCTATGCCACCGCCGCTATAACCTATATATCATATAGCGGACCTTGACCGCTATTGGATTTTGGATCACTATAACCACATAGAATATCAATCAATCAATCAATCATACCCAGTAAAATCCCACAAATAGCAGAGCTATTGGCAGGGTCTGGGGAGGGTGGGATGTAGGCACACCTTACCCCTATCCCTAGGGATAGAGAGGCTGCTTCCAGTGAGACCCTCGGCTCCAAAACACCCAGGAAAGAAAGAGGAAAAAATATAGAACATGAGGTGTATGTGTGTGTGTGTACGAAGCTACCAATATAACATGAGTGGTAAAAGAGTGCATGGTAAACAAGACAAATATAACAACACAAACAGCCTATACAAATATAAACATATCTACTACTATACACTACCCCTAAAAGCACAATTGAACCCTCTCCTAGAAATCTTTAACCTTAATCCTCCGTCTCCACGAGCTCCTATCATGGACCATGTTCTCAGAGAGGTGCAATTTTTGCAAATCCAGCCTAAATCCGCTCATCCCAAGTGATTTTGGGTCTGCCCCTACTCCTCCTCCCCTCCACCACGAGAGTTTCAACTACTCTAACTGGCTCTATTGTCTGCCTCCTCTTCACATGCCTAAACCATCTCAATCTTCCCTCCTTAATCTTAGCTGATATACTAGCTACTTCTAACCTTTCCCTAAAAACATCATTTCTTATCCGGTCTAACCTTGTGTGCCCACACATCCATCTTAGCATTCTCATCTCTGCCACCTCCATCTTGCGTGCTTGTACTTCCTTAATGGCCCAACAATCGGTTCCGTATAACATAGCAGGTCTAATTGCAACTCTATAAAATTTCCCTTTCAATTTTGTTGGGAACCTTCTATCGCACAATACCTCAGTGGCAGCTCTCCACCTACACCATCCAACTTGGATGCGGTGCGCAACGTCACTATCTATCTCCCCATCCCTCTGAACAAACGATCCTAGATACTTGAACTTATTAACCTGCGGAACCACTTGACCGTCAATGGTGATCTGGATGTCCTCAACGTTGTCTACTCCACTAAAGTCACAATATAGGTACTCAGTCTTAGAACGACTAATCCTTAAACCTCTGCCCTCTAAAGCTGATCGCCACTGTTCTAACCGCGCATTCAGGCTATGTTTACTATCAGCAACTAACACAATATCATCTGCGAAAAGCAGGCACCACGGCAAAGCCTCCTGAATTGATTTTGTCAACTCATCTAGGATAACTGCAAATAGAAAAGGGCTCAGAGCAGACCCTTGGTGTAGTCCTACCTCCACCGGGAAAGACTCAGTATCCCCTACAGGCGCTCGAACAATAGTCTCGGTCCTAACATACATATCCCTAATTAAGTCTATATACTTCCCAGAAACCCCTCTACTCTCCAAACTATCCCAAATCAGTCTACGTGACACACTGTCATAGGCCTTTTCGAGATCAATGAACACCATGTGTAGGTCCCGTTTCTTCTCCCTATACTTCTCCATCAATCTCCTTAGAATATGTATTGCTTCTGTAGTCGATCGCCCTGGCATGAAGCCAAATTGGTTTACTGTGACTTGGGTTTCTCTTCTGATTCTCGTCTCAATTATTCTCTCCCATAATTTCATAGTGTGTCCTAGCAGCTTAATCCCCCTGTAATTCCCACAACATTGGGCGTCCCCTTTGTTCTTATACACAGGTACTACTACACTATTCCTCCATTGATCTGGCATTTTCCCCGATTTGAAAATAAAATTGAATAAAATAGTTAGCCAATGTACTCCTTCTTCTCCCAAGCATTTCCATACCTCAATCGGTATGTTATCTGGCCCAACTGCCTTAGCCCTTCCCATCTTTCTAAGAGCTGTCTTCACCTCCTCCCGTGTGATACGTCTACAGTAGCCGTTATTCCGTAGTTGCCTTTGCGTAGGTGAATCATCATTTTCTTGTTGGTAGTCCCTCCCGCCATTGAAAAGATTGTAGAAGTACGTTTGCCATCTCATCTTAATGTCGTGTTCTTTGACCAAAACGCATCCATCCTCTCCCTTTAAAAACTTCACTGCTCCTAGGTCCCGCCTTCTACGTTCTCTAGCTTTTGCAATCTTGAACATGTCATGCTCCCCCTCCTTTGTTTCCAGTCGATCATACATCTGCTTGTAAGTTGCGTTCTTCGCCTCTGACACAGCCTTCTGCTTGTAAGCTGCGTTCTTGGCCTCTTTATAACCACATAGAAAATATACGTAAAAAATATTTCTTAAACTTTCTTCTAGTGTATCGCTAAACATGAAATAGCACCCACTATTTAATCGCTATCTCTATGTAGAGTATAGGTAGCTTGTCACTATCATCCACTATATGCTGTTGACACTATGAACTAAAAAGCAGCGTGTGAAGCAAACAACAGATTATATATAAATAGTGCAGAAACAGAGTAGCAAACTCACCATAGTATGAATAAACTTATGATATGTAGACGAATGAAACTTCCCTGCATTTCCAACCTTCACACACTCCATCAAAGTATCCACCACCACTTCCTACATTTCCACATCATTCAACAACACATATTATTATTAAAAAAACAGTTAAATATCACAGATTATAAAACTAAACCTAATCTGTAAATAACAAAAACAATAAAAGCCATAATTACTTTGAGAGCTTCTTCAACAAGTGTTGTGGAAACAGATAACCGAATCAGAAACTCATCGAACTTCGACCGCAACCAAACTCGATAAACCGATTCCGGATCTTCAGTAGGTTTAGCGGAGGAAGACGGAAGGTCAGCAACGAGTGGAGTGAAGAACGACTGCACAGAGAGGAGAGCTTCAAGGATGAATTCAGGTGGAGAAGACGAGGTCGGATTGAGGATATTGAGTAGAAGCGGGAGGTTGTTGATGTGAGATCGGTTTGAGAGCAGTTGTTGACCTAGTTTTCTGACGTCAGCGAGATCCTGATTCTTCTTCTTCTTCTTCTTCTTGTTTCCCTTGTTGATTTCTGTTGATTGTTTGTTGTTGTTGTTCTTTCGTTTCTTTGGTGAAGGTTGAATTGACGCCATTGATGAGCCAACTTTGAAGCAGAATTTGCAGAGAAAACCTGAAGATGAATGAAAAAGGAAAAGGTTTTAGACAAGGGTTTAGAAAACTTGAATTGGGCCTCGTGGGCCTAAATGCATAATCCATCTCACTTGGGCTATTCGCCCCATGCTGGAATGGCCGTTAACTAGAGGTGCACAAACCGGTTAATTTTAATAACCGGACCGGTTATACCGGTTAATTTGACTTTTTGACTTTAACCGGTTAATGCTTTAACCGGTTATTACTTTAACCGGTTATTTTATTAACTGGTCCGGTTAATTACTTTAACCGGTCCGGTTAATTAACCGGTTATTTTCGGTTAAAAACCGGTTTTTTTGCCTTTTTTTTGAATTTTTCGGTTATTTTTTCGGTTAACCGGTCTATCGGTTAAAAAACCGGTTTAAAAAAACCGGTTAATAGCCGGTTATTATACTAAAAACTTGTAACCGGTTACTAACCTACGGTTAAAAATAACCACTAACCGGTTATTCCTAAATCGGTTATTAACCGGTTACGGTTTCGGTTAATAACCGGTTACGGTTAATTAACCGGTTATTTTGAACACCTCTACCGTTAACCAGTGTATATATTATACACGGCCGTAGGCCTGTTAATGGATGGATATGGATTGGATCATGATCTGGTCCATTAATGATCCAACTTAAATGGATCATGATCCGATCCATGATCCAACATAATAGATCGTGATCAGATCCATATCCAAATAATTTTAATTGGATGGATCACTATCCGGATCGATCCATATAAAAAATATAATAAAAAAACCTCTAAAAATAAAAAAAGGGAATATGCCACATAATAGTAATGAGGTTTTAGAACTATTCCAATTAGGTCACTAATAAAATTTATTGTTCCAATTAGATCATTCTACTTTATTTTAGTGTTCTAATGCTAGATATTTTACCTGAATGACAGGTCATAATCCTACATGACATTTATTTATGTTAGTTGTTTATCTTCTTTTATGACTATAATTTAAATGCTTTTGGTGTAGGAGTAATTAGTATTTTCTTTCATTAAAAATTTATTGACATCTAACTATTTTTCACGATTTTATAAAAATTTTGATAACCTTTTAGAGATTTTGAAAAAAAAAACACATTTTTTTTAATTTTTTTCGCATTTTTTTTTAACTTTTCTACAATTTTTATTTTTTTTTTAAATCTATTTCGCATTTTTTTTTCTAACCCTTTGGCATTTATGTGCCATGTCAACAAATTGTTTTAAATCCATTTAGGATGGATGACCTTCTATTTAGGTAAAATATCTAGGATTGAAACATCAAATGAAACTTAAATGACCTAAGACTAATGGGTATGGTTAGGATAGGCTTGGATGGGTTGAGCCGCCACGTAGGCGCCACGTAGGCGGCTCGTGGGGGATGAGCCTCCATCATATTTGAGGGGGATGGAGGCTCGTGGGGGATGGGCCCCCACCTCATTATTTTATAATTTTATAAGTGTTAATTTATTAACTTAATAAAAACTTTATAAAATAAAAAAATACAACATAAAACAACATAAATAATTTCATTTCATAACATAAAAAAAAATTACATTTCCTAAAAAAAAAATTACCGAAAAATAAAAAATTAGATTTCCTAAAAAAAACTACTCGTCTTCGTCCTCGTCTTCGTCCTCGTCACCGTCCGCTACGTTAAAGTTGTTCCAAATATGTTCTACCAAATCCTGTTGAAGGTTTGCATGCGTGAAGTCGTTGGTTAGCGAGAACGAGTTTAAATCCTGTTGTGGCGGATCTACCGGGACAGTATTCCCGATAGATGCATTCTCATCATACTCACAAATTGCCCGACCTTCGTCTTCAATAATCATGTTATGGAGCAAAATGCAAGCGTACATACACAGGCGCAACCTCTTCGGTGTGAACGCACGTGCCGGTTGTTCAAGGATGGCCCATTTTTTCCGTAAGACACCAAAAGCACGTTCGATGTCTTTTCTTGCAGCTTCTTGACGCTTGGCAATTTTTTTTCTTTTTTCGTCATCGGGATGTGGAATAGTCTTCACAATTGTAGACCAAGACGGATATATCCCGTCACCAAGATAATACCCACGTCTATACTCAACCCCAGAAACTGTAAAACAGGTGTCCGGACCGGTTCCATTAACGACATCGGTAAAGATCGCCGATTGGTATAACACATTGAGGTCGTTGAGTGAACCAGGGAGACCAAAGAAAGAATGCCAGATCCACAAATCTTGTGATGCCACGGCTTCAAGTATCACGGTTGGATAGCCGTGATCACCGCGAGTATATTGGCCGCGCCACGCAGTCGGGCATCTATGCCACGCCCAATGCATACAATCAATACTACCGAGCATTCCCGGAAACCCGTGTCGTGCTTCATGAGCTTGGTACAACTGCTGAACATCATACACGTTTGGTTTACGCAAATATTTTTTGCTATATAGTTTCACCACATTACGGCAAAACCGATACAAACATTCCCGCGTAGTTCTTGCCGACATTTGTAAGTATTCGTCCAAAGCGTCGGCCACTGTCCCGTACGCCAGTTGGCGAATGGCCGCAATACACTTTTGTAACGTGGTGAACCCTTCATAACCGCGAGCATCGGGTCGTTGCGTGAAAAACGGGTCTAGCCCCGCCAAATCATCAGCAATCCGTCTGAATAACCGACGACTCATTCGGAATCTGCGTCTGAATATCTCGGCATTGTAAAGGGGTGCATCCGAAAAATAATCGTTCACCAATTTCTCGTGCGCTCCTGTCGTAAAAAATATATAAATACGAGGAAATAAGGATAATAAAATTTATTAATGATAAACCTTGGCGGTCTCTGTTAACCCGTATTCGTGTGGTAATAACGTTTTCTTCCTCTTCGTCTTCCTCTTCGTCTTCCTCTTCCTCCTCGATAAGTATCTCCGCCGCCCGTAGCAAAACGTTCGCGATAAACATCTCCTCTTCCTCATCCGAAGACGAGGACCACCAAGAATTAGATGGCATTGTGGATGAAAAGGTAATTTTTTTTTTATAAAAGTGGAGAGAAAATGGTATAAAAATAAGAGGGTTGTTGGTTGAAAGTGGGGAAAAATGGTGAAAATGGGAGTGTTTTATAGAAAAATAGAATTTTTTTTTTTTTTTTTTTTGAAAAATAACCGTTGATTCAACGGTAATATATTGAAAATCGTGAAAGGTTGCTTCGTCTCATTCGGCGTGGGTGAGTCGTTTGGGCCGGGCCGAGGCTAAGGGGGGCGGTGTGGGGGCTCGGCGCCGGAGCTAGCCGGGGCTAGCCGACCCCCATACCCATTAGTCTAATTGGAAAAAAAAATATGAGTGATCTAATTAGAACACTTTTGAAACTTGGTTACTATTGTATAAAGTTAATCCAATAAAAAAACCACAAAAAATCAAAAAAATGTAAAAATTCAAAAAAATCTAAAAAAATAAAAAATATATAAAAAATAAAAAAATAAAAAATCTAAAAAAATCGAAAAGATACAAAAAAAAAATCTAAAAAAATAATGAAATTCTAAAAATAAAAAAAAATAAAAAAATGAGTAAACTTCTTTTGTCTCGGGCCGGGCGTATGCTTTTTTGTGCCTTTGCGGCTTAAGTGCACCTTGAGACTTTGACTACTATGCTATCTACCCCAAGTGAAACGTATCTAAATTTCACCAAGCTATCAGGTTCAACCAAGAAGAGGTGAAGTGTAATTACTAGTATGGGTAATTTATTCATGTTGATTCGCCACATAAGCTGAATGAAATCATTCATAAAAGATACCACATACAACCTTAGTTTTAGTGACCAAACATATGTTTAATTGCTTTAACTTGTTAAAACTAAACCTACAATTAGTCTTCTCAGTTACATAAGACAATAAGGAATGCCTATTAAGAGAACATGATCTTAAATGTGGAAGACGTGTTTCAAGAGTAAAGTGTTCTATCACTCTTCAATTCTGTAAAAATCACAGACCTTTCCTTTATTTTTTAACACATATTCTTTCTTAGAACCATCAACATTATCTGCTTAAATGACTTTAAATTCCAAGACATTCATGCCAAAAATGACCTACAGAAAGGCAAATAACTGTTGGAAGTTAATCCTAATTTCTAATGTGCCAAACCGAAAGAAAGTTGTAAGATAGGTTGAGTTTATTTTGGTATGTTTATTAGTAATGCAAATAACTGGAACAAGCGCTGTTGAAATTAAGGCTCGGTTCGTTTCGAGTTTTTTCTTGAGCCGATCTCAAGCAGCTCGCGAGTCGCTTGGATCGTTTGCACCCCTAGTTATATTCGATTTCATTTCCAACAGGTCAAATGCGTAAAACCCCCTAAATCATTTTATCGAAAAAAAAATAATTATTAGTTTCGTAATCGTACTTGACAAAGTTTAATCTTTTTGGTCAAAAAAGTGACACGGCCAACCCCGTTTTGCTATCTATAATCTTAACCGTAACGAGATTTGTATTGGTTCAATTTACAGATATCGTCACGTCACTGATGGAAGAGAACAAGAAGCTAAACGAAACGCATGGAAATGCTAAAAATGAATTCCAGACAATTATAACTAAGCTTGAAGAGCAAGTGAAAGAACACACATCTAACGAAACGTCTCTAAAAACTGAGCTGGAACATCTAAAGGTAGAGATCGAAGAGAATGCTGCGTTAAAGACCAGTTAAAGAATCTTGAAGAAAAACTTGCAGCAGCTGCAGCTCAAAACACCATTGTTGAACAGGTCAGCTGCTGTTTATATGCCATAACCATTTATAATTGAATCCAATGAAAATACTAATGGTCCCCAATCAGATTCACAAACTTTACACAACTGAAACAAAAAGGTGGAAGTATGACAAAAAAAAAAAAGTTTAAAAATCATCAATTTGTTCACCCAGTAGTCAGCCACTCATCAGATCAAACGTATTACTAAGGGCATGTTTGGCTAAGCTTATTTAACTCAAAAGGACTTTCTGTTAAAAGGACTTATTGACTTATGACTTTTTGAAAATGAGTTTTTAAAAAAGTGTTTGGATTAGCTTAAGGGGTGGGAAAAGCCAATAAGTCAATAAGTTGTTTTTAAAAAGTGTTTGGCCTGGCTTTTTTTAACAAAGCTTATAGCTTTTTTTACAAAATAAGCTTAATTTAGTGTTTGGTTTAGTTTTTTAAGCTTATGCTTATTAGCTTATATAAGCTAATTTGAAGAAGCTTAGTTGAAGATGGTTTTTTAGCTTATTTGAAGAAGCTTCTTTGTGTAAGGGCAAATGATATAAAATAAGCTATAAGCTAATCCAAACACTTAAAAAGAGTTTATCAAATGATAGAAAATAAGCTATAAGCTATTTTAAAATATAAGTATAAGCCAAAAATTAAAAGTTAGGCCAAACACCCCCTTAGTTTATTCATGTAAAATGACTAAAAGGGACATTCTTTTATAAGTCAATAAGTTGTCTTTTAAAAAGTGTTTGGCTTAGCTTTTTTGTTTCTCTTCCCTTCCTAATAAAATGTTTAATTTAAGAAAAAAAAAAACCCTACAAAATAAAAATATGTCTTTTACAAAAAAAAAAAAAAAAAAAACCCAAAAAATAATACCACCATAGTTCTCACAGTACATTCATCCATACAATTGAAATGATCCTAGAATTTTTAGCGTACAAGTGTAACGGATCCTAGAATTCCATGGTACTTGCGTGAGCTTATTAAAGGCTAAAACCTTCTTAGTCCAAGTTTCACACCATCGCATTCAACTAAATCAAGTATTTACAAACAACAACTCACAAGCTACTGCAAAACTGAAGATTTCTTCTCCTCAAGGTTCCCAGTTCCATACCTAAAACCTCCAAGAGTTCTTCCAACACCTTAAACTATCTTTACCTACATGACTATCAAGACATCCAGTCCAGCTACAAGAATGTTCTGGTATGACCTGACTGAATCAATGAATGTCTTACCAAAATTGTCTTTTAAGATAATCACTTAAGCATACCTACTGCTAATATGCACTGAAGATTACAGTCCTTTGGTACTTATTATTCTTGGTATCATTGGCAATCTAACAAACATTCTTCATGTATAACAGATCAACCGCATAATGCACTTGTTTGTTTCAGCTTCACCAAAGCAATAAAACTCTCGAATCTCCTAGTAATTTTATAACATATCATTCAGAAATGCTCTCTAACAAGACAGACTGAGGGACTTGTAATCTTTATTCAGTGTTCAACAATTGCAGTCTGTCTATGAAGGTTCAATCTTAAGAGAAAAAAAAAACTTTGCTACAACCAGTCAACCATCTAAACTATGTAAAGGCCAGAATAACTGTGATAACCTTATTGAAATATCAAACCTAGAGAGTACTTACATATTCAAATATAATTTGACCTAAAAACACACAATCTGAGAGTCAAATATACAAGAGATCTACATACTCACGACACAACTCCATTGTAGCATCTTCCAATCTCAGATTCCTAAATTCGATTTCTAAGGATCTCTAGATTTGAAAGTGGCAATGCAATAACACAAGACCTAAAGAAGGAACAAATAGGTACCTGCAAGAGGTCACAGGCCTCCTCTGTTCTGAAACCGAAAATCACATTACTACACTATATTAAAAATTGTCAAACTACTGGACAAACAGTCATCAAAATTCAGGAAATTTGCAACTAATGAAGCACATGGGATAACAGAGAATCATAAGATATTCATACTCCTAAAACAATTAAAACTGATTCTAGCTCGTCATAATTTAATGCGGCAAGCAATCACAAACACGCTAAATGATCGTAAACAGTGAGTCATGATGTAAAACATATTCAAACAATTGAACAAACAAAAGCAGAAATTGATTTACAAAAACAGCAGCAGCCGGAACAAATCAATCAAACTGATTCCATCTTCTTTGCCTCATCCTCATACCCATCCACGTAAGCGCCACGTAGGATGGGTATGAGGATGGGGCAAAGAGGATGGAGGTATGAAAATGGGGGATGATCCTAAAATGTTTATTATATATTGTATGTATATATATGTCTGTGAGTAACATTTGTCCTCATTTGGACCGTCCTGAACGGCAAGAAGAAGACGGAGAGCACGTGACGGAGGGGGGCCGAGATGGAGGATCGAACGGCGTCGGGCCGGGATGGTGGAGGACGAACCTCCATACCGTCCAGCCTTAGCGGAACAAGAATCAGGGGACGTGAAAGCGATGTCTGGGAGCCGGAACTGGCGTCGCTGTTGGCAAGCAGGCATCGATTTTAGGGCACAGGGATAATTTTGTAATTTTGTTTTTGAAAAGCTCAAAAAGTTATAATATTCTGAATTTGTTATAAACCAGACATTTTAGGCCCAACCCATTACTTATGGGCTTTAGGGTTTATAGTTATGTTTATCTATATATTGTAATGTTGAATAAAATGAAGTGATGAATTCAGTTTATCTCTATTTCTCTTTGGTTTTTCTCACGTTATCAGCACGAATCGACTCTTCACGAAAAAATTACCGGCGATCTTTAACATCAAGAATTTTTAACATTAGGAATTCATAACACCACTTTTGGATTCAGTTACAGTTCATCAATCCGGGTACACTATCAAATTTTCTGCAATTTTTCTTTTAAACTTTAGAACAAATTAGGACTGCCCTATTTTTGTAAATTAGGACAGAAACCAAAACCTTATACATCGTTGAAGGTTTTTTTTTCGGATTCGAAACAACTCCGACACAACAATTAACGAACTGATATACAATTAAATAAGATTTTTTTTCAAAGTCTTACCCGAAAACCTCCCTCCGGCGACTGTGCTCAACCGCAATCCGGCACAGAGACGCTTCTGTATCACCGACGTATGTAGATACGGCTTCCTTTGCGAGATCTGATGACAGTATTGTGTTTCTTTATTTGATTTATTTTTAACTAATAAGCTTTTCAAATTTCTCTTTGATTGTTATCGTATAGTCGTAAATAATTTGATTAATTGCAAAGAAAGGTTTCATCTATTATTAATAATTACATTACTAAATTTATAAAAGAATACCTTATATACATGTATAATTTACTAAATACGAAACCAAATTTACTTGCGTAATTTTTATAGAAGTAAAGTTAGTTGGGTGCTTGACGATGTGAAATAATGACAAAATGGCTTGTAAAACGTTCTCTTTTTGTATATTTTATGGAAGAAATATAGAGTTTTAATGGCAACATATGAGATATGAAACCCTAATTGAGTTGAGAGGAATAGATGTGTTTGGAATATACATAAATGAAAAATATATGATTTTATTATTTAATAATAAAATATCTTTAATTAATGTTGTGCTTAACAGCTGTGTACTATCGAAAAGAAAAAAAAAACAATTGTATTTCAAAACTTTAATTTTATTCAAATATTATTTATTAATATTATATTTTAGTTTGTGATTATCTTAGAAATAAAAATTCAACTCGTAAAATATTTTAGAGTAATCAAAACACAATTTCTATTTTACAATACGAAATCATACAAGAGTTTCTAAATTCCTACTCTATTATTAAAACGGCGTAAAATATAAAACCTGCAGTTCTTCCTATAGAGAACCTGAAGTTCTCCTACAGTATATATTTTATATTACGGCTCGATTTTAAATCCATGATTCTTTCATTTGTAGATATAATGTCGAATTTATCAAAACTTGAATTCACCGCACTTGACATCTCGGGTAACAACTACCTCCCGTGGACTCTTGATGCTAAAATCCATTTGACGGCAAATAATTTGGGGGAGACAATTATTGATGGTAATCAAACTTCACCTTAAGATAAAGTGAAAGCTATGATATTCATCCGCCATTATCTTCATGAAGATCTAAAGCGGGAATATCTAACTGTTGAGGACCCTATTGAATTATGG
>JARYGA010006458.1:0-62985 GCA_030545235.1 Helianthus tuberosus
CCTAAGTATTTTCAATTTGACTTATTCAAAATTATTTGTTCAATGAATATGCATCAAAACAAAGGAAAATCAAAGAAACACAAGGATAACTACACAAGATAAGCGACAAAAGGTTAATATTTTATTTATTAACAAAGTGGTAACCCTTAAAAGCTTGTCAAAATTACCTACCCCGAGCATCTACCAGCAAAACGTGGCCCGTCCGCTGGGGTAGGTAAAGGGTGTCCATGCTAACAAGTTCGAAAGTAGTGTAGGAATATAAAGGCGGCAGGATCACAATGGCTTCATCCCCCAAACAGAGGATCCCTCCACCATATGCAATCCTGCCTATTGTCCAAAGGATCATACATGATCCTTAATCCTAAAACCTATTGTTCAAGTACAACCCATCATTGTTCAGCAAAAAACACCATAACCAAAATAAATTATCAAACTTAAAAAATGGGCTCCGGCTACGTCTAGAAATGTCCTTCATCGCCCATCCATGCAGCCTATGCCTTCGCTACATCCTCTTCCCCTCCAGCTGCGGTATCCTTTATCAGATCCTTTCCACTGCCACTTGCCTCAATCGCCAAGACCTCAGTAGCCTCCTCCTCATCATCCTCAAGATCAGCCAACCTTGCCTTCCAGCCCTCAACATCCCAGCTGCCTTTGTCAAAACTAGGATCTTGAGCTTCCTGGGCCATCTTCAATTTTGTCTGGTACATCGTGATGGCGGCAGAGACCTTAGCATTCTCTATGAGATCATGCTTCTCATAGTCAAGGTCAATCAGACCGTCTTGGTCTTCTCATCTTGGAGTTCCTTCCGAAGATCAGCAAGTGCAAGGTCCTTGAGTACGGCAACCTGTTGGAGGTCAGCAATTTTCTTGTCCTGCTCCTCAACATTCCCCACGTAATCTTCAATCTCAGCAAATTTCTGCAAAGAAAAGGATAAAGCAGTTCAAGATCAGGTGATCCTCATACGAGTAGGATACCTAGGCAGAATTAAGGATCCTTACATCATTGAAGTATTCAAGGAACTGGTGGCGGATCAGTGGTAGGCCTTGAAGATCCTCAGCATCAGAAGTTTTCCTCTTCTTGACACCCTTTCCTTTAGTGGGTGCCTTTGGAATGGAGATGCTAGGACTGGTGGTAGATCTCTTCTTCCTGGATCGTACGACATCAAGGTCAGCCGTGTTGAACTGGGATACAGGCTTGGCAGATTTTCCAGCGCCTACACATTCAAAGCAAGATGAGTATCCTTATCCTATTTCAATTTATTTATTTATTTTAATATTCAAACTATGTAAAAGGCAGGATACTTACTTGACATGGTAATGGAACCTGAGGATACTTCTTGTGAGTCTTGGGTGTCTATCTTGAATGTCCTTGTTTCAGGATCAAGCTTCCAAAAAGCAGCGAGCCTATCCTTGGTTTCAGGTGATGTGATGATGTGTGAGACAGAAATAGCTGCATGATACAAGACAAAAAGGGTTAGTGATCCTATTACAAAAACAAGACTACCTGGTGATCCTTCTCAGGATCCTCTGTCCTACCATTGGTGGACCCCTCCCTTGGTAAATGCTTTCCATCTGGAATGGTATCCCTTCTTACAAAGAAGAAGCGACGTTTCCAATCTTTGTCATTCTTGGTAACTTTAAGAAGGGGATGTTCTGCACCGGGTTTTCGTTTGAACAAATAACGGTGGGATCCAAAGGTGGTAAGATCATACAATTGTGTCAGCTCGGACATGCCTAAATCAATGCCCTCCTGCTCGATGATCCTCTCCAGGGTATACAAAACCCTCCAAATCATCGGCATGGCTTGGATGTAAGAGATGCCGGTAAGAGAAAAGAAGGATTGTGTAAATTCTGGGAAAGGATAGGTGTATCCTATGGCAAATGGAGTAACTGGAAAGGCAACCCATGTTTCTGAAACATAGTCGCTCAGGACAGTAGGATCGAAGGGTTTGAAAAAGGCATTCGCCGGAAAACGGTGACGGATGTTATCTATTTGTGCATCGTTAAAGCAACACCTTTCGTTCACTGAGTCTTTGATGATCTTTTGACTCTTCAAAGGACTGTTCTTTTTGTGATCCTTTCCCGGTGAGCTTCGGAGCAACATTCTTAAAGCGGTGGTGGTAAAGAAAGAAAAACAGAGTAAGAAGGGAGAAAGAGGAGAAAGAATTACCTGGTTGATCGTCGACTGAGAATTTAAAGGGAGTCTATTTCGAATTTGAATGCATGATGATCCTATCTATATCTCTATTTATAATTATGATTCTGCAGGGTAGTCACTTCCGTGATGTCATGATCGCAACGGCTAGTTCTATTTTAACGGCTATATATCCGTTAGTTAGTTGCGGATAAGATCAAGAAAATATAACTCACATATTTACAATTTAACTCCTTATATTTTGGGGGCAATTGTTAGGGGTGGATTTCTAAATGACCCGTGATCCTTAGCTATTATCCTCTTTAGTGATCCTTACTTCTGTGACAGATAGTGATCCTCAGAAGAGCTTCAGGATCAGGATCATGGATCACCTTAAGGATCCTCATACTAACAATTGTTCACTTGTGTTTCGTATTGTTTTGCAGGAGTAACAAGTCGGACCAAGTCTTGGCGACATTCCTGGAGAATATTCCCGAACTATCCCGCACGTGCTTGGCCAAAAATGGACGTTGTGGAGAACGTGGAAGCTTGGCACGAAAGTCGGATAGTTAGTTAGAGTAGATTATTTCTAATTTAAAAGGGGTAACGAGCTAGTAGAACAACACTTAGCCATTTTTTGCAGTTACACACACTCGTATACTCGCACACTTGAAGCTCTCGACGAACATTCATTCATTTTCACTCACTTATACACATTTCACGATAGTGATCCTTGTACCTAGCTCGTTACTATCCGAAGTTGTAAACATTTATTCATTTATTTGAGCTTGGTGATCGGTAGTTTCCATCACCCGGGGTTTTTTTGTGCCGGAGATCAACTCTTGATCAAGGGCTTTTTCCCCATATAAATCCTTGTGTTGTTTGTGCAATTTACATTGAAGTGATCCTCATCGCTGTTACACATTTTAAGCATCATTCCCTCAAACAAAGAGTTTGGTTGCAATATCCTCATCAGATTTTTTTGACCAAAACACTACTTACCAAAGGCTTGTCAATATGATGTTCAAGGAACAAATTGGATACACTATGGAAGTCTATATTGATGACATGGTGGTTAAGTCCAAAAGAGCTGAGGATCACCTTAAAGACTTGGAGGAAGCATTCAATATCCTTGATAAATTTAATATGAAACTAAATCCTTCTAAGTGTCATTTTGGTGTAAAGGCAGGTAAATTCTTAGGATATATGTTAACAAAGAGGGGCATTGAAGCAAGTCCAGAGCAAATTAAGGCTATCGTGAATATCAAATCTCCTGCCAATGCTAAGGATGTGCAAAGGTTGACTGGCAGGATCGCAACCTTGAACAGATTCATATCCAAATCCTCAGAAAAGTGCAAGGAGTTCTATGACATCCTGAGAAAAAACAAGAAATTTGAATGGACTGAGAAGCATGAAAGTGCCCTTAAAGCTCTTAAAGATTACCTATCCTCAGCCCCAGCCTTAATGAAACCAGAAAAGGGAGATGTGTTATCCTTATATTTGGCGGTATCCTCAAAAGTAGTAAGTGCGGTCCTTGTTAAGGATCACCAAGGTACACAACATCCTGTTTATTATGTAAGTAGGAGCTTACTTGATGCTGAATCCAGGTATTCACATTTAGAAAAACTTATCCTTGCATTAATTATGGCATCTACTAAATTAAGACATTATTTTGAGACTCATGCCATTATTGTTAAAACTAATTTCCCAATTAAGAATGTTCTCAGAAAACCTGAAATGTCAGGAAGGATGGCTAAGTGGGCAGTGAAGTTGAGTGCATATGATATAAGATATGAGCCTAGGACAGCCATTAAATCCCAAGCATTAGCTGACTTTGTGGCAGATTTCAGTAGTGATTTGCAAAAGGAAGCTGAACTAGAAATCCAACAGCTTGAAGAAACCAAGGATCCTTGGATACTGTTTACTGATGGATCCTCCAATGTGAATGGAACAGGGCTTGGAATACTACTAAAATCGCCACAGGGGGACATAATACCCCACTCCATAGCTTGTGAATTTCAAACTACCAACAATGAGGCTGAATATGAAGCCTTGATAGCTGGTTTGCAAATTGCAAAGCATATGGGCATTAGGTATCTTGAGGTACATGTAGATTCTTTATTGATCACTAATCACTTTAATGGATCCTATGTTGTTAAAGGTGAAAAACTAATCAAATATTTGGAGATAGTCAAAGAATTGGCACTCTCTTTTGTATCCTTTAGTTTGACACAGGTACCAAGGGAAGAGAATGCAGAAGCTGATGCATTAGCCAATCTAGGATCATCTTTGAAGATTCCTGAGGATATTGAGATCCCTATTATCCATATCCTGACCCCTGCTATCAAGGATCATGTAGCTATGGAGATAGGAGAAGATTCTGCAATCATCCCTAGTGATGATACCCAATCTCATTCAGGATCATGGATACTCCCAATCATGAGATACATACAACATGGAGAAATTCCTATAGGATAAAACCCAAGGGATTTTAAAATTAAGGTATCTCAATTTACAATATTAAACAATATGTTGTATAAACGATCTCTTGCAGGACCATATTTGAGATGCATTGAGGATCCTGAAATTCAAGAAGTCCTAAAGGATTTCCATGAAGGAGATTGTGGAAACCACACTGGGGGCAAGGCATTATTCTCAAGGATCCTGAGAACAGGATACTATTGGCCCACTATGAAGAAGGACGCTGTGGAGTATGCCAAGAAGTGTGATCCTTGTCAGAGGCATAGTAATATCCTTCACCAACCAGCAGAGCTCTTGCATCCTATATCTTCTTCTTGGCCATTCATGAGATGGGGAATGGATATAGTTGGAAAGCTTCCTAAGGCACCAGGTGGAAAAGTATTCATGCTTGCTATGACTGATTACTTCTCTAAGTGGATAGAGGCTGAAGCCTTTGCTCAAGTCAGAGAAAAGGAAGTTATATCCTTTATTAAAAGGAATATTATTACTAGATTTGGCATTCCTTCTGAAATTATTTGTGATAATGGATCCCAATTTATTGGGAATAGAACCACTAACTTTTGTGACAGTTGGGGAATTAAGATGATAACATCAACACCAGTCCATCCACAAGCTAATGGTCAGGCAGAATCATCCAACAAGATCATCATCAACAATTTGAAGAAGAAGCTTGGATCCAAGAAAGGAAAATGGGCAGAAGAACTACCTTATGTGCTATGGGCTGATAGAACAACTCCCAAGAATGCCACAGGCCAAACTCCATTTTATTTGGTATTTGGGGCAGAGTCAGTGATCCCTACAGAGATGGTGGTTCCAACTGCAAGAACAAGCGTTCGTGATCCTGAAGAAAATGCTGAAAACTTGATTCAAGACTTGGATACTATAGAAGAAATCAGGGATTTAGCAAGGATAAGGATGGCCAGTTATCAACAAAGGATGGCTGGAGCTTACAACAAAAATGTCAGGCTCAGGAAATTCCAAGTTGGGGATATGGTATTAAGGAAAGCATTTCAAAACACCACCAATCCTGCTGATGGAAAGCTAGCACCAAAGTGGGAAGGACCTTATCTGATTGAAGCTGAAGCAGGAAAGAGGGCATATCGATTGCTAACAATGGAGGGTGATTTGCTACCTAGAGCTTGGAATGCTGTCCATTTGAAGAAATATTTCATGTGATCAAGATCCATGATCCTTACCAGACAAGTATCCTTGAAGGATCCCTGCTGATAGATGATCCTCTTTCTGGTAACATTCCAATCTTAAACTATTTCATTCTTTTTATTCTTACAAGGATAAGGATCCTGCGTCCTTTATCCTCCTTTTATTTGATTTTTGAGTTTTGAAGGTTCAGGTATCTTTAACTAAGCATTGAGTATCCACAGAAGTATCCGGTTGTTTGGGCTAGTCCCCAGTCTGGGCCTGTCCCCAGTTTCGCCAGTAGCGCACGATGATCCTGGTATAGTTCATGGCAATGGGACCAGTACCCGCTTTAGGGGCTGACAATTTCATTGTACTGGCTATATTCAGGATCCTACGTATAATGGTAGACGTACCATACATCCGTTCCTAAGGTTTCTAACGTTTTCACGTTAGCTAAGGTTTTGGCATTTTCATGTCACTAAGTTTGGATAGTCGCCAGTAAGGGCCATACTCCAGTTTACATACGATCCTTTGGGCTTGTCCCCAGTTATCCTTTGGGCTTGTCCCCAGAATTGTTGGGCTTGTCCCCAGTCACTAACAATCATCTTATGATGGCTCAGTTCCAAGTAATATCTTATTTCAGGTTTGTGAAGATAAATGGCCAAAGATTCTTGACCCTTACTTTCAACTAAGGTTTGTATCTTGGGTTATCCTAATTTTAAGTGTTGAAGAATAGGATCCTAACTTGGGTTCTCAGGTATGATCCTGAACTGTTTTGATTTTATTCATTATGTATTTAAGTGACACTTATCCTTTGACAACTGAAATAGTGATCCTTAAATTTTTTTATGTGATCCTTGATCATATCCTTAACTCTTAAGTGATATTTTTTAAATTTTTCCTTACTTAATAAGTTTAAACGACATAAACATCACAATAGATTGAAAAATAAAATAACAATGAGGATATCAACACAGGATATAGCCAAAAAGTTAAAGTCATTTTATTCACAAAAGCTTAAACCCTTTTAAGGTTGTCAAAATTGCCAACCCACGTTTCTACCAGCAAAACGTGGCCCGTCCACATGGGTTGGCAAAGGGTGTCCATTGTTTGTAGGTCTAACAAGTGCAGGAAATTAAAGACGACAGGATCACAATGGCTTCATCCCCCAAACAGAGGATCCCTCCACCATTTGTAATCCTACCTATTGTTCAAGGATCATCCATGATCCTCAACCCTAGTTACTATTGTTCAAGTACAGACCAACCATTGTTTATCAAAACATCATCAAAACAAAAAAAACCATATCCAAACTAAAAAAAATGGGCTCCGGCTACGTCTAGAAATGTCCATCATCGCCCATTGTTGCAGCCTACACCTTCGCTGCATCACCACCTCCAGCTCCACTAGCTTCACCACCATGATCCTTGCCACTACCACTAGCCTCAATTGCCAGAACCTCCTCGGCCTCCTCCTCGTCATCCAGTTCAGCCAGCCTTGCCTTCCAGCCTTCCACATCCCAGTTGCTCCTGTCAAAGGAAGGATCCTGGGCTTCTTGAGCCATTTGTAGCTTGGTCTTGTACATGGCTATGGCAGCGGAGACCTTGGCATCCTCTGTGATTTCGTGCTTTTCATAATCAAAATTAACCAGGATTGTGGCTGTCTGAGCTTTGGCATCTTTGAGATCCTTTTGGAGGTCAGCAATCTTGAGATCCTTAAGCAATGCGACTTGTTGGAGGTCAGCAATCTTCTTGTCCTGCTCTTCGACATGCCCAACATAGTCTTCAATCTCAGCAAATTTCTGCAAAGGAGATAAAAGAACAGTTTAAGAAGAAGTGATCCTCGAATAAGCTGGATACCTAAAGCAGGGACAAGGATCCTTACCTCGTTGAAGTATTCGAGGAACTGGTGGCGGATCAGGGGCAGACCTTGCAGATCCTCAGCTTCGGAGGCTTTTCTTTTCTTGCCACCCCTTCCTTTAGCGGGTGCCTTGGGGATCGAAGCAGTTGGGCTGGCAGGAAGCTTCTTCTTGGATGATTTTCCAGCGCCTACACACCCAAAACAGATAAGTTTCCTAATTCTATTCATATATAACTATTTATTCAAACATTTGAATATAAAACGAACAGGATACTTACTTGACATGGTGACAGAGCCTGAGGATACCTCTTGTGAATCCTGGGTGATTGTCTTGAATGATCTGGTTTCAGGATCAAGCTTTCTAAAGGCAGCAAGTCTCCCCTTGGTGGCAGCTGAAGGAATAATATGCGAGAATGTGATAGCTGTACAAAAAGAAACAAAAGCATATTAGTGATCATTATCAGAATGAGCTTACTTAGTGATCCTTCTAAGGATCCTCCAATCCTACCATCAGTGCTCCATTTCTTCGGCAAATCCTTTCCATCCGGGATAGAATCCCTTCTGACGAAGAAGAATCGCCTTTTCCAGTTGGTATCGTTTTTGGTAGCTCTAAAGATGGGATGTTCTTTTCCGGGTTTACGCTTGAATAGATATCGGTGGAATCCAAATGTGGTAAGGTCATACATCTCGGCTAATTCTGTCATTCCCAAGTCAATTCCTTCTTGCTCAATGATCCTCTCAAGGGTATACAAGACCCTCCAGATCATTGGCATAGCTTGAATATAGGAGATGCCGGTGAGGGAGAAAAAGGATTGGGTAAAGTCTGGAAAGGGATACGAATATCCTATTGTGAAAGGTGTGACTGGGAAAGCTACCCAAGTTTCAGAGATATAATCGCTTAAAACGGTGGGAACAAATGGTTTGAAAACAGTATTTGCCGGAAAACAGTGGCGGATTCTATCTATTTGTGGGTCAGAGAAACACCATATTTCTTTCACCGAATCTTCCAGGATCCCCTGGCTCTTGAGAGGACTTTCCTTCTTATGATCCTTGGCTGGTGAGGATTTCAGCATCATCTTGGTTTGAAGAAGATAAAGAAAGATGAATGGAGAAAGAAAACGTAAAGGAAGAAGAGGAAAAGAGTTACCTGCTTGATCGTCAGATGAGAATTTAAAGGGAGTTCTCTTGAATTTGAATGCTAATCGATCCCTATCTCTAACTCCTATTTATAATGATGATTTTGCAGGATAATCACCTCACTGACGTCATGATCGTAACGGCTAGTCCGCTTATAACGGCTAGTTATCCGTTGGTTAAATACGGATAAGATCGACAAAATATAACTCATTTATTTACATATTTACTCCTTATATTTTGGGGGAAATTGTTAGGGGTGGATTTCTAAATGACCAGTGATCCTTATTTGCTGTTGGATTTAGTGATCCTCAATTCTGTATGAAGTAGTGATCCTCAGAAGTGTTGCAGGATCAGGATCATGGATCACTATAAGGATCCCAGTACTAATGATTGTCTACTTTGAATTCGTGAATGTTTTGCAGGAATATCAACTTGGACTTAGTCTTGGCGACATTCCTGGAGAATATTCTTAGTCTATTCCGCACGTGCTTGGCCAGAAATGGACGTTGTGGAGTCGTGGAAGACTTGCACAATTTGCGGAATGTTAGTTAGGCTCGATATTTTCTATTTGTAAAGGGGTAGCGAGCTATATTAGAGACACTTAGCTATTTTTGGCTACACACACACTCATACAACCGCTATCACCAGCTCTCGACAAAACACTTAGCATTTTTCATACATTTATACACGATACACTGTAGTGATCCTTGTACTTAGCTCGCTATCATCCGAAGTTGTAACAGATTATTTGTTTAATTTGAGTTGGTGATCGGTAGTTTCCATCACCCGGAGTTTTTTGTGCCGGAGATCAACTCTTGATCAAGGGCTTTTTCCCCGTATAAATCTTCGTGTCATTTGTTCATTACACTTCATAGTGATCCTTATTATTGTTCATCAATTCAAGCATCATACCTCACAACAGAAAGTTTGGTTATATTGTCATTGCCTGATTTTTGACCAAAACAGTACTTATAAGGAAAAACCTTGACTAAGTCTTTGAAGCTTTATCACATGTTTTTACCACAAGTCCTACCCGCGCGTGCAGGGGGTGGTGCAAAAAATGGGTTTCGAAACTGGAATTTAGTTGAACTCCTGCGTGCCCGCACGTCCCGCGGACACGAATGCAGCTCCGAAAACCCTGGCTCGTGTGAGACATTTTTGCACTCGAGACTCATAACTTATTCGTTTTTTATGAGTTTAAAACTGAAATGATTACATTATTGATGATCATTATTTTCTTTCAATTTTAAACTGCCATCATTATGATTGTTATTATGATAATTATTTGTCAGTTTTAGTTTTAACTGATACACTAATGACCATTATTTGGTTTTAATTATCTGCAATGATGGCCAGAATTCAGTTATGTTTCGGTGACTATAAAACTAGATCAACCTGATTAGTTTAGACACACCAACAAACAACTTCTTCTCTTCTCTCTCAATCTCTGCAACGATATTCTCCAGTTTCTTTTCAGGCAAGTGCTCAAGTCCGGCAGTGCGCTGTTGCTGCTTTGAACCGGAGTACCCTAGGAACAGACGTTGAATCTGTTTAAGGGAATTGTGTCAAACACAAGCCTGGTTCACTGTTATCGTTAACTGTTTCTTTATTTCTGTTTCAGATTATTTTGAAGTTCTTATCAGTAGCAGTTTTTCTAACAAACTTAAACAGAATATCTTACTGACTGTTCCTGCATTATGTTTCTTTTCAGAATGGAATCCCAGCCGATGACTACTACTGTTTCTGATGTCATAACCAGTGTTGTTTCTGTGGTCATGACTTTCGTTGTTACTGTCACTACCGGTCTAGTGACACCGCTGCCTAGTGCAGTGTCGCATGCTGAGAAACCAGAGAAATTCAGTGGTGTGAATTTCAAGCAGTGGCAGCAAAAGATGTTCTTTTATCTGACCACGCTGAACCTGGCAAGGTTCTTGACTGAACCTAAACCCCATGTTGATGAAGGCGACATGGATGCTCATTCTGTGAGCGCGATGCATGCTTGGAATCATTCGGATTTCCTGTGCTGCAACTTTATTTTGAATGGTTTGGTGGAGACATTGTATAATGTGTATTGCAAAGCCAAGACTGCCAAAGAACTGTGGGAGTCTTTGGATTGCAAATACAAAACAGAAGATGCGGGCACTAAGAAATTCGTGGTGGCTAAGTTCTTGGACTTTATAATGATTAAAAATGTCATGAGCCAAGTCCAAGAATTGCAGGTTATCCTTCATGATATTCATGCGGAAGGAATGATGCTCAGCGAGACATTCCAAGTTGTTGCAATGATCGAAAAATTTCCACCAAGTTGGGTTGATTTCAAGAACTATCTCAAGCATTAGCGAAAAGAGATGACCATAGAAGATCTTGTTGTTCATCTTCGGATTGAAGAAGATAATAAAGTGGCCATAAAAAAGATTGGCGGCCCTGAAACTGTGAAGGCCAATCTTGTTAAACATGGCCAATCTTCAAAGGGAAAAAAAGTGGAAATGGTGGAAAGAAAAGTCATGGGAAACGCTCCAACCTTGGTCCTAAGGGAGGAGTTGAGAAAAAGAAGTTCCAAGAAACTTGTTATAATTGTCAAAAGCAAGGCCACAAAGCCAGCAAATGCAAGCTTCCCAAGAAGAAAAATGCTCGACAAGTGAACATGGTTCATGAAGTCGACAACCTTGTTACCATGGTCATGGATCTCTCAATTTTGATGACCGAAGTTAATTTGGTTCGGAAAAATAACAAGGATCGGTGGGTTGATACGGGGGCTACCCGTCATGTGTATTCCGATAAAAGCCTTTTCAACTCCTTCAAGGAGGTGACTAACGGCGAAAAGGTTTTTATGGGAAACTCCGCCACGACAGAAATTAAAGGCGAGGGTAACGTGGTTTTGAATATGACTTCTGGAAAAGAGCTCACATTATCCAATGTGTTGTATGTTCCAGAAATTCGTAAGAACCTTGTGTCGGGGTGGCAATTGAACAAGTTTGGGTTCAAAATGGTGATTGAGTCGAATAAGGTCGTGTTGACCTAGAAATGGTATGTATGTTGGTAAGGGCTATGCCCTCAATAAACTCAATGTAATGGTCATGAATGCAATGAAAGAAAACGCTACTAGTTCTACTTACTTGATTGAGTCTTCTAATCTTTGGCATGGTAGACTAGGTCACGTAAATTATAATTCCATTCGTCGTTTAATTAAACTTGATTGCATACCAACATTCGATATCAACTCAATTAATAAATGTGAAACTTGCGTAGAAGCAAAACAAACGAAAACGTAATTCAAAAAGGTCGAACGAATCACCGAACCCCTCGAGATAATCCACACAGATGTGTGTGATCTAAAAGCAATTCCTAGTCGTGGTGGGAACAAGTAATTCATCACGTTCATTGATGATAGTACAAGGTATTACTATGTGTACTTACTTAAGAGTAAGGAGAAGGCTATTGACAAGTTTATCTTGTTCAAAGCCGAAGTTGAGAATCAACTAAATCAGAAAATCAAAAATCGTAAGGAGTAACCGAGGAGGTGAATATGTTCCACCTTTTATTGATGTATGTGCAAAAAGTGGAATCATCCACGAACTCACGACTCCTTACTCCCCTCAATCAAATGGCATAGCTAAACAGAAAAATCGCACCTTGAAAGAAATGATGAATGCCATGATAATAAGTTCTGGTGTAAACCAAAACATGTGGGGGAAGCAATCTTATTGACAAATTATGTGTTGAACATGATACCCAATAAGAAAAAGGATGTAATGCCTTACGAATTATGGACGGGAAAGAAACCACCATATAAATTATTGAATGTGTGGGGATGTCTAGCTAAGGTGGTGGTCATACCACCTAAGCGCCTACTAATAGGACCCAAAATGGTGGATTGTGTATTTATAGGATACACCCGTCCTTATGGTCCTTATCGTTTTCTTGTGCATGATTCTAAGAACCCTAGAATATGCAAAGGCACCATAATAGAATCTAAGGATGCATCATGGTTTGTACATATGTTCCCATGCTTAGATAAAAGTGAATCGAGTTCTTCTAGACCGGTTGAGGAAATTGTTCCCGAGGGTGAAGTTGAAAACGTTGAACCTCGACAACAATCTAAGACTAAGGAAGTTGAAATCAGGAAAAGTAAACGGCAAAGGACGGAAAAATCCTTTGGCCCTGAGTTTCTTACCTATATGGTAGAAGATGAACCTCAAACGTACCAACAAGCAGTGCATTCCTCAGAAGGAACTCAGTGGAGGGAGGCAATCGAAAGTGAGATAGACTCTATATTACAAAACCATACTTGGGAACTAGTGGATCTTCCTCAAGGATGTAAACCACTAGGATATCAATGGATCTTCAAGAAGAAGAGAAACCAGATGGAACCATCGATAAGTACAAAGCAAGGTTGGTGATCAAAGGATATAAACAACGAGAAGGTTTAGATTACTTTGATACATATTCGCCAGTTACGCGAATAACATCCATCAGGTTGGTGCTTGCCATTACCGCCATTAGAAATTTGGAAGTTCACCAAATGGTTGTGAAAACCGCTTTCTTGAATGGAATTCTAGAGGAAGAAATCTACATGGAGCAACCCGAAGGCTTCACAGCTATTGGGCAAGAAAAGAAAGTGTGTAAACTTGTAAAATCCTTGTATGGATTGAAACAAGCTTCAAAACAATGGCACCAAAAGTTTGGTCATGTCATGCTTAATGTTGGGTTCAAAATCAATGAATGTGACAAGTGTGTGTATGTGAAGGATACATCTGATGGATATATCATTTTGTGTCCATATGTAGATGATATGCTCATTGATGGAAGTGATGACAAAGTCATAAAATCTACAAAGAACATGCTAAAAGCAAGGTTTGACATGAAGACATGAGTCTTGCGGATGTGATTTTGGGGGTCAAAGTCACGTGAACCTAAAGTGGACTTGTTTTAAGTCAATCCCATTATGTGGACAAAATTCTTGAGAATTTTAATGCAAATGACTCTAATGAAGCTAGAACTCCACTTGACACGAATCAACATCTACCCAAGAATAGAGGTGAACCTGTAAACCAGTTGGAATACTCAAGAATTATTGGTAGCTTGATGTATCTTATAAGTTGTACTAGAATAGACTTAGCATATGTTATGAGCAAGCTAAGCAGGTACACGAGCAACCCAAGTTCAATGCATTGGAACTGTATCACTCGGTTGCTTCACTACGTATGATACACCCAGGAATACGGGTTGCATTATAACAGATATCCAACAGTTATAGAAGGACACTGCGATGCAAATTGGATATCTGACACGAATGATTCCAGAGCAACAAGTGGGTATGTATTCACACTTGGAGGTGGTGCTATATCGTGGAAACCGTCAAAACAAACAGTTATCGCTAGATCCACGATGGTATCAGAGTTCATCGCTTTAGATAAAGCAGGTGAAGAGGCAGAATGGCTACGTCAGTTTGTTGAGGATATACCAAGATGGCCTAAGCCGGCATCGGCCATTTGTATACATAATGATAGCCAATCGGCACTTGGCAGAGCTCGTAGCACAATGTATAATGGTAGGAACAGACATATCAGTTATCAGACGTAGACATAACACGATACGACAACTAATCTCTACAGGAATTATCACTGTTGACTACGTGAGGTCAAAGGATAATATTGCGGATCCGCTAACAAATGGCCTAAGTAGAGAGTTAGTATAAAAGTCATCCATGGGAATGAGACCAAAGCCATTGAAAATATAAGTTCATAGGATGGAAACCTAACTCAGTAGACTGGAGATCCCAAGAGCTGAGTTCAATAGGAAAACCAAATTATATGAATTAGTAAGGTCACTGTGGGGAATAACCCTATGTATATATATAAGGGAGTTTATTGCAAAGCTTAGTAAACTTCCTAGTCCATTCCTAAAAGTGACAAGTGTGAGGCTAAGCCTATGGCTTTTAATGATTCGACTAAAGTAACCATACATAGTGAATCGCCTATGTGAGAGAGAAGTGGGGTCGCTTCGAAGGGTATTGTTAGGGCACAATACCTAATGGCTCTAGCAGAACCAGGCATCATGTTCATGACCATAACGAACATAACTATGAGGACTTGACTTTGTCAGAGAGAGTCTTATGTGAAGTGTATTGTCATCTACACAAACGGCAGACGAGTTCAAATACATCGATGTCTACTCAGAGCTAGTGGGCTAAGTGCATTTCATGAGCGAAGGTTCAAAGGGTAACACCTACCTTATCGTATGCAAAACTGAACTGCTGAAATCAAATTGGAATAATGTTGTTTCTGAGATCGACCTCTACTCATGTGGAGGATTGTTGGAAGTTTGGTGTGAATGAAAGTCTCAATTGGTAATTCACCTTGTCCCACATTGGTATGGGAACAAAAGGAAACGCTACTTATAAGGAAAAACCTTAACTAAGCCTTTGAAGCTTTATGACATGTTTTACCACAAGTCCTACCCGCGCGCGCAGGTGGCGGTGCAAAAAACGGGTTTCGGAATTGGAATTTAGTTGAACTCGTGCGTGCCTGCCCGTCCTGCGGCACGAATGCAGCTCCGAAAACCCGGGCTCGCGTGAGGCAGTTTTTGGACTCGAGACTCATAACTGATTCGTTTTTTTATGAGTTTAAAATTGAAATGATTACAGTATTGTTGACCATTATTTTCTTTTAGTTTTAAACTGCCATCATTATGACTGTTATTATGATCATTATTTGCCAGTTTTAACTGATGCACTAATGACCATTATTTGGTTTTAATTCTCTGCAATGATGGCCAGAATTTAGTTATGTTTCGGTGACTATAAAACTAGATCAACCTGATCAGTTTAGACACACCAACAAACAGGTTCTTCTCTTCTCTCTCAATCTCTGCAACGACATTCTCCAGTTTCTTTTCAGGCAAGTGCTCAAGTCCGGCAGTGCGCTGTTGTTGCTTCGAACCGGCGTACCCTGGGAACAGACGGCGAATCTGTTTAAGGGAATTGTGTCAAACACAAGCCCGGTTCACTATTATTGTTAACTGTTTCTTTATTTTTGTTTCAGATTGTTTTGAAGTTCTTATTAGTAGCAGTTTTTCTAACATTTTGTAGAATAACTTAACCCCGGACATAGAATTACCATTTTTTATGAGTAACAAATCACTGAAGTAGTTTAACAAAACACCTGAATTAAAAAATAATATGATTTTTGAACGATTCATCATATACCATTTAGCAATTAAAACTCCTTTGCAAATCATTTAGTGCTTATTTGTTTCGCGAAATTTAATAGAATTGGACTTTGAAATTCATCATCGTTGCATTTTCCATGACATTGTCACCCAACCATCATCACCATCGCTACCATTTCCGCCTCGCTTTAACCACCGCTCTTTTGGGGCCTTGTTAGTTTCGTTTTTAGCACTACAAGAATGTTAAGCAATAGCAGCTACACCAATAGCGGAGACAGGCCATATGTCGTCGCTATTGGTCGATCCGTAACCCGGTGTCCCACATTAAACCCCAACCACTCATTCATTATCATGATCGAACGGCTGGGGTTTATTTAACTCAATAGCGGCGACGCGTGTCGCCCCTATTACTAAAACTCTGCAGCCTTAAAGGCAGGTTTCTTCCCTCCTTTCTCACTTTTCCCCCAAATCTCTTCTCCTTCTTCGCCTGTGAACGCTCAAGAATGATTAAAAGGTATGTTTTTGTTAGATTTTGTTAAATTTCTTCTATAATTTATGTTGTATATGTTATATCCTCTTTAATTTTTGTGTTTGTATGTATGTATGCAAGATATCGGATCACCACCTCTACTCCACCGTCACCACCTCGTCTCCACCGGCCACCACCTCATCTCCACCGGGCACTTAAGGTTAGTTTATGTTTATTTTTGTTCAAATATGTGAGTGTTAGTAAATGTATGTTAGGATGTATGTTCAAAGATGTGAATCTTAGTAAAAGATGTATAATTTTGGTATTTAAATGTGTATGTAAGGATTTATGTTTGTATATAAATGTGTATATGTGAAAATGTATAATGTATGTAAACTTGGTGAAAATGTGTGTATGTAAGTCAATGTACATGTGTATCTTAGCTTGTAAGTATGTATAAAGTATGTGTATTTGGTGAAAATGTGGGTATATTAGTATGTATGTGTGTATGTTAGCTTGTAAGTATGTGTATTTGGTATATGTATGTGTGTATGTAGGTGTATGTAAGAATGTAAGATTGTACATGTGTATGTTAGCATGTAAGTATGTATAAATTAGGTGTATTTGGTGAAAAATGTGTGTATATCGGTATGTATATGTGTATGTAAGGATCTATGTTTGTACTTTCTATTAATTTCTATTTGATACCCTTGTTGTAACATTTGTAACTTTTTAGGAAAAATATTTTATTTCTGGTTTGTATTTGTTTATCTCATGGCGGATGTGATCCCCCGGGGACATGGGAGAGATGGAGCTGGGGATCCACCACATCCGGATCCTTTTCGGAGAGGGACAAACGAGACCGACCGCAAGTTATCAATTATTATTTAGTACTTTTATTTCATTTATTATAATGTTGTCACTAATTATATTTAATTTTATTTTAATTGCAGCGTTCCCCCAAGGAAAGTTAGGGGGAAGCAAAACACCAAAAGCTTCATAGGATGGTAAAATCGTGGGGGGCGTTTCTCTTACATTGTAATTATAACGTTTTTTATATTTTAATTTTATACCAATTTTGATATTTAAGTTCATGCATGCTAGCCTCAGCCTGATCCCCACGGGCTCCACCCTAGTAATCTGCAGCGGTAGAGTGGTGGTGGTCAAAGAGGTTTCAGTTAAAAGAGAGGAGAGGTTTCCCTTGTTGACGCACGTGAAGGATGAGAGAGGTTGTGCATGGTAATTAAAAGGTTGTAATCTGCTTAGTGAAGTTTAGTCATAAATATGAAAACTGGTGAGACGAGGAAGCTGCTGTAGCGGCAAGCAGAGGCTGCTTAGTGAAGTTTATATATATGCATGTTACCTTTCACACGTGTAGAGCAAAATCGTGACCGCATGCAATGGTTCATGGTTTTATCATGATGGGTCAGCATCCACGGTGGTAAGTAACATCACCAAACTCCAAGTGGGTGGGATTCACTTGCAAGATGTTTAAGTTACTAAAATTGGAGATTTGTCGGCCTATATATAATTAAGAGGAGTCATTTTGTATGCACACACCTAGCTTTTGAATTATTAACTATAAGACTATACGGAGTTGAGAGGCTTGAAAATTGGGCGTTGTTCGACACGTGGAGGATACGTTAGCGCTTGTCAGAAACGGGGCGTGATGCAAACCAGGAGGGGTGGAAATGGGCGTGGAAGAGTGACATTATTCTCGACACGTGGTTCACACTTTTTATTATCCTTTTATATTTATAAATTATATAAAATCCATTGAATTTAAATAAAAACCAATTAAAACAAATTAAACAAAGAACGTGACATAACTTAAAAATAAAATAAAAAACACTACATAACTTAAAATAAAACGTTAATCTAAACATACTTAACCTAAAAAACATATTATTTGTCACGCCGCATAGTGTTTGAAGTCATCACCGTACCTGTTATGGTACTCGACGCAAGCGACTTGGATGGTGTCGCCTTCGTTTATCTCACCATCATCGTTGCCCACACCATTGGCAATCGCCTCAAATCTCGCACTATCCATATGAATCATCCGAAAACATGAACAAAGTGTTTGCACTCTTCGGATTGCCTCACCCCTACGTATATAAAATTCATCGTAAACTCGATCCCAAAACGGAGACGTGGGTAACGGAGCCTCGTGGTTGGTCACCGCCACGATCCACGATTCGCATAACATAATGTACTCTTCTACGCTCCATGGAATAATCTGACATTTTGAAGTGTCTTTTGAGAGGGTGTTGTGATATGTAATAGAAGAACTAATATGTGGGTTGAGAGATTATGGTTTTAAAATGACATAAGTGGTGTATTATATACAAGTGGAGTAAAGTTTTAATTTTTTTACCAGTTGTTGGGGTAACGGCTACTTACCACATCCAATAAAATCATGCCACGTTGCACCCACATGCCCTTCAACGCCGGTGGAAATCCCCTCGCCTACTAAACAACGCCGATAATGACGCCGTGTGAGGTGTGGTATGTGTAGCGTTGAGTGGCTTAAACGCCACAAATCCACGCCCACACCGTGTGGTGTAATGCAATTAGCAAACTTTGTGAATAGTGATGTACTTTTTGGCTTTTCATAGTTTTTTTTTTTTTGTCTTTTTTGCGTTCTTTTATACTTTTATCCTTCACCTTTCTGTATTAACAATTACAAACCCTTAACTTTCAGAAGACCTTGTAATCGAGTTTTACGTATTTACTTTTTATGTGAGCGTCAGTATAAATCTAAGTTGATTTACGTTTCAACGTAATTTTTTTTCACAAAAATAAGACAATTTGTTCTTATGCCTATTATCATGTTTGTTTTTAGTTGTTTACGTTTCAATGTAAATTTTCTTCAAAAATATGTGAGGTTAAACATAATAAGTTTTCGCGCTTATTTTTATGTACGTTTCAATTTTCTATGTTTTGAAATAAATTATAATTAGCAAGTTGTGTGAATAGTGTTTTCATCCTATTGGCTTTATTGACTTTTTTTTCTATACTTTATTATTTTTTATTTCTTTCACATTTCTTTATGTTTAATGTTTAGTTTTACGTTTCTTTTTTTTTTTATTAAAACTCTGTTTAAGATATCGTTTATGTTTCCATTTACATTTAATTTAAAACTAGTCTGTCCTACTGTTCAGTTTTAATTTATTTTTTTGATTTTCGGTTGATGTGTCAATATTCTTTTGAGCAGATTTCTTTAAGTTGTTATACTAAACCAAAACAAATATCAAACCAAAACCTCATAGCGTAACACGAATAATATTACTAGTTAGTGACTAATCTATATATGATAAAAAGAAAACTAAATGAACAGTGCTTTTTTAAATTCTTTTTTATGTGATTTTTTTATATTGAGCAATACCTTATATTCATTTATTAGACTATGGGGTATGGGGCGTGGGTTGGGTACAAACGCCCAAGTCACAACCCCGGGTGGGC
Source organism: Helianthus tuberosus (assembly GCA_030545235.1). Classification (NCBI taxonomy): domain Eukaryota; kingdom Viridiplantae; phylum Streptophyta; class Magnoliopsida; order Asterales; family Asteraceae; genus Helianthus; species Helianthus tuberosus. The sequence goes on from JARYGA010006458.1 coordinate 19,856, forward strand.
TTGGGTTTCGGCGTGGCCTCTTGGGCGGGAGTTTCTTCCCGGGCGTTCACCCAAGTCACTATAAAACCCCGAAACCCCACCTCCTGTCCACATCGCTACCCCAACCCTTCACTCCACCTACCCGAACCCGCTAACCACACTTGATACCGGCACAACGCGATGATGGGCCGCCAACTCGGTGAGACCCGTTACTGGCCGGAAGCTTTCGCTAGCTACCGGCACAACGTGGGGAACGACCAACACAATTTAAACGCGTGCCAACACAAGTGGCGCGAGCTACGATCGAAGCTCGACCGTTGTAAAGCCTACTACGATAGCGTCCCGGGCGGTGATATAAGTCATGAAGACCGGGTGGCGGTGGCCAACATCGAGTTCCGGGGCAAGGAGCGGAAGCCGTTTGACAAGCTCGCCCTGTTCGAAATCTACCTAACGCTTTATGCTTGTTTTTTTATTTTGTAATCCTTTTTTTGTAGAATTTTGTAATTTTTAGGAACTTTTAATAATAATTTTAGGCTTTTTTTTTTTAATTCTGTGTGTATTTTTTAATTTTAAGTTTTTTTTTAATTTTTATAAAAGTGGCCAACCCACGCCGGCTAGCCAGGCCCCGCCATACCAACCCAACACGTCACTCACCAGCGGAAGGGGCTCAAAGTCCAAGTGTCAACCCCTGCACCACCATACCCCACCGTCTTATACTTTGGGGGAGTTTATGTAAGCTAAAAGTTATATTAAATAGTTGGTGCAACTGACATATCCAATAATTAATAAGGAGATATGAATATTTGTCGTGATAATACTAAAATGAATTAGTAGTTAGTTAGCTGTATGTGACAACCTATGCTAATTATTTTCTTTTTCAAACTAAACTTATTTCATAACTTGTAATGATCATCATAAAATATATTAAGAAAAATAAAATGAATGTAAAAAATAATCTTACACTAATGTGAGATGATGTAGATACTAGAGATGTCCAGAAAGAGCTACGGTTTGTACCAAGTACAGAAGATGTCAATATTGCATTGCGAGGGCCTTATGTTGCTGGAGATGCCCTGGTTACAGGGTCGCCGGCGGTGACATCGTGGAACCACTGTTGTGAGAACATGTTAAAAATCCAAATCAGCGATCATGGTTTTGAAAAGATGAATCAATTTTGTTGTCTACAAAACCCATGTGGGATTTGTGCAGTTTGTCTGCTCAAAGTATGGGGGTTTTAGTTGAATCTGATTTAGTTTTGATTAACCTAACAAAGGTATATCTGTAATTATACTTCTCTGTTTGAATAATGTTACTTGAATTTGTACTAATTATATAATGAATCCTGTAATTTTTACAGTGATTAACTGGTGAAACAAGAGTTAAGGTCTATGTTCAGTCTTTGCAAGAAGTAAAACAGTTAAAAGAAGAGTTGCAGGACGATGTCGGTCGAAAACACCAATGCATTTCACGCAACGCGCGTAATTAAAAAACACTAGTTATGATTGTTACATAACTAGCTATCATGATGTTGATTATACGTGGCTCTAAACACTAAAAAATTGAGGTTTTAGTGACGGAAAATCCCTGCCATCACTGTTACTCTGTTACATTATCAGATTACATTTTTAAAAATAAAATTAAAAAATATAAGTGATCCCGTTGGTGATCCGTTAGAACTTTCTGACAGGCTGTATTCGTAGATCATCTGTTGATGAGAGCAGAGCTAGGAGATTCAAAACGTTCGTAGCTTGGGACTCGCTCAAAACGCCTTTAGAAAAAAAAATCGAGAAAAACTCGATTGTAAACGAGCTGGCTCGGTTCGACTTTATAAATGAGCCGAGCCCGAGCTAGCTGGCCTGACTCGACTCGTGAGCTCACGAGCCTACTTGAAATATTTTATTTTAAATGTAGTAAAATAAAAAAATATATGTGGTAGGGGGTTGAAGTATATTGACTGTTTATGTTTAAATAACCAATAACGTATAAAAATATGAGAAAACAAACAAAAAATATACATATAATACAAAAATAATAATACAGCTATATGTGTACTTTTATTTTTTGTTTGTTTTTTAATCAATATTTGTAATAAATAAAAGAAAGTCGAGCCAGCTCGCTCGAGCTCTAGTTTTTAACTTGATAAAATAAACGAATTGAATCAAACTGGTTCGTTTAAGTTCAAGCTCGATTACACCCCTAAACAGATCAATAATTGCATTGACCAACTTTATTTAGGATCAGATGTCCGGTATTTGAATTTAACTTACAATGACAATTAAACTTAATGTGATTTAATTTATTTAAACAAACAAGTCGATTTTATAAACACACAATATAACGCATCGCCATCTCATCTAAGAGCATTCACATTGGAACCTCCATTTTTATCTATAAATGTGATCTAAAAAACATAATTTTCTATAAATTTTGTATACTTTTCAAAAACATCTCACATCCCACATCCAATTCTTTATTTCTACCTCTATCTCATTCACAAACACTTATTGTATTATTATGTTCACTTTCCTAAACACCGACAAAAAAATATATAAAGGGTTGCATATAAGCCTCTAAATGTAGAGTGTACTTTAGTATTCTATAAAATGTTGTCAGTAATAGAGAATAAAATGTAGTGTTGTTTTAGTCGTTTTCTCTATATTTCTTTCTATGTTATATAAAAAGTATGGACAAGTTTCAATGTGAATGCTCTAAAGCAAGCATAATACTAAAACCTCTAATTGTCTTCTACCTCTCCCTGCTCATGGTATTAAAAGCTAGTATACAGTGGCGGACCTAGAAATTATTTCTTAGGGGTGCGAACAAGGGGTTCAACCAAACTTTCAAGGGGTGCGATCGGGTTTTTTGCTTATAAAATACACTAAAAATTTGTTTCTAAGGAGGGCGCCCGCCCACCCAAGCTTATGATTGGATCCGCGCCGACCGCCCCTGCTTGTATAGAAACCTAAGTATAGAAAATCAGTTTTACCTTAATTCGTTAATAATTATGGTTTTGCAAGAAGGTGTTCTTGGATAAAGGTGGAATGTTTGTGGATATATCTACAATTTATTTTGGGGATCTTAATTTTAGTGCAACACAAGGGGTTTCGATATTACTGAAAAAAAACCCCTTACAACAGTAGATATCGTGTTGTTTTGCTACCATAAGATACCTTACTATTAGGTTTACAGAAAATTGTATTTGATATATATGCTACACTTTTATTTAAATACTTTTTTTAATAAACCCCACCACCTAGAGTTGTATATATAGTCACACGCGTGAAGGAAGTAGACAATAAGTATGCATCAAATATGGTTTAATTAGTATGTTAAACTTGACTTGTGTTGGAAACTTTAGAATACTTGAATGCGAACATAAAAACAAATTGTGTTATAGAAACAAAATTGGAATGTCATGACTGACATATTATGTATGGTTTCACACTTGTGACGATTTGTGGTTCACACTGGTAATGCGAATATGTAATGCGTAATTAAATGGTCACATGCACATATCATGCATACGTAACATAGAACTCTCCATGTTGTGACTGTTGTCCCTTTACCACAGTGCTACAAACGGTTTGTAGTAGTTTCTAAAGAAAATTTATATAACATAGGTTTTATGTGATAAAATTAACTGAACTATATTTTGCCTTGAATGACTTTGTTGCTTGGATGATTCAAAAGTTCTCTACGGAATTTGTTCTAAAATGAATGAACATTTGAACGACACAAAATTGTCATATCCGTCTTTTGCATGATTGATATAGAGGTTTAGAATCAAATATAAAAGCTTCTAAAAATAAGTAGTCGTACAAAGGGTATCAAACGAACTCCGATTGATCTCATTTAAGCGGCATTTTAACCATTTTATTGAACTTTACGATGTGAGATTTTAGGTTTTCACTTTTGGATTTACAGGTTGTAGATTTTAGGATTTTAGTTTATTATAATTGTGTCTTTTATTTATCTCATTGTGTCTTTTCTATATTTACGTCATTGTATCTTTTTGTGATTTATTGTGTATTTTTTCCTCGACATTGTGTTATATTTTGCTTGATATTGTGTCATCTTGCGCGATCCATTGTGTCTTTGTACACTTCTTATTTTTAGTAGCTTTTGTGTTGGAAGTTTTGTGTAAATGAAAGTCTCAATTGGTAATTCACCTTGTCCCACATTGGTGTGGGAACAAAAGGAAAGGGTACTTATAAGGAAAAACCTTGACTAAGTCTTTGAAGCTTTATCACATGTTTTACCACAAGTCCTACCCGCGCGCGCGCAGGGGGTGGTGCAAAAAAGGGGTTTCGAAACTGGAATTTAGTTGAACTCGTGCGTGCCCGCACGTCCCGCGGACACGAATGCAGCTCCGAAAACCCGGGCTCGTGTGAGGCATTTTTGCACTCGAGACTCATAACTGATTCGTTTTTTTATGAGTTTAAAACTGAAATGATTACAGTATTGATGATCATTATTTTCTTTCAATTTTAAACTGCCATCATTATGACTGTTATTATGATAATTATTTGTCAGTTTTAACTGATGCACTAATGACCATTATTTGGTTTTAATTATCTGCAATGGTGGCCAGAATTCAGTTATGTTTCGGTGACTATAAAACTAGATCAACCTGATTAGTTTAGACACACCAACAAACAACTTCTTCTCTTCTCTCTCAATCTCTGCAACGACATTCTCCAGTTTCTTTTCAGGAAAGTGCTCAAGTCCGGCAGTGCGCTGTTGCTGCTTTGAACCGGAGTACCCTAGGAACAGACGTTGAATCTGTTTAAGGGAATTGTGTCAAACACAAGCCCGGTTCACTGTTATCGTTAACTGTTTCTTTATTTCTGTTTCAGATTATTTTGAAGTTCTTATCAGTCGCAGTTTTTCTAACAAACTTAAACAGAATATCTTATTGAGTGTTCCTGCATTATGTTTCTTTTTAGAATGGAATCCCAGCCGATGACTACTGCTGTTTCTGCTGTCATGACCAGTGCTGTTTCTGCGGTCATGACTTCCGTTGTTACTGTCACTATCGGTCTAGTGACACCGCTGCCTAATGCAGTGTCGCATGCTGAGAAACCAGAGAAATTCAGTGGTGTGAATTTCAAACAGTGGCAGCAAAGGATGTTCTTTTATCTGACCACGCTGAACCTGGCAAGGTTCTTGACTGAACCTAAACCCCATGTTGATGAAGGCGACATGGATGCTCAATCTGTGAGCACGATGCATGCTTGGTGTCACACCCTGATATTTCCACGTATTACCGGTGGGCCCGGTGGGGAGTATCGTGATGTAGTTGATATCATCATAGGCAAACAACACAATTTAAATGCACAGTGGAAGCAAAAGATGAATCACATTACAAACCGAATAAAATATTAATATCAAAGTATCACAAACGGACTGTAATGGATCCACGGGCGGATCAAAAGATGAAAAGATTATTGTTCAACAGACTTTAACATCTAAAGCTTGCAAGTCTTGGTTAATGATGCCAGGAGTAGCCAGCCTATTTCGTCTAGTACCTGCACTTAGCCATTTTAGAAAATACGTCAGTTTACACTAGTAAATACAATTAACCGACTCATTTTGAAAAATATTTAAGAAATTTGATTTGAATGCACAAGGCACAAAATATCTTTTATAACTTGGGACAATTATTTAAAAATAATCTCGTATACAGATTTATATGTTTTCCGTCCGTCCGGGCCGGTTAGAAGAGCCGGACAAGATTAACTGAAACGCCACAGGTATAATGCCCACAAGGTTAATTCCTTTAAGTGGATTACCAGTTTTTACATATGCAACTTTCAGGTGTATGCCTACACCCCGTGCTTAGGTCGTGGCCATTTCAATGAATGATGCCAAGGATATCCGGGACATGGTCATTAACCCCCCAAAAGCCATATACCAAACAAAACAGATTAAAACAGGTTATGTAACTTTATTAATCACAATCCGATTTAATGTCACATACCCGACCAAGCGGTATTATTATAATACCGTATCCTAAGCCCGTATAAGGGAAAATAAGTTAAAAGTATTTACCTGATCAAGTATAATTCACAAACAGCAAGTGCACGTAGCTTTGATCGGGCTCCTAATCTGGAACGAAGGTTTTTAATAACCTATTAGATTCCGAACGGGTCTTAATTAAGCCTAGACTTAGACCGGTTAGTTTTTAAAGAAAGATACGGTTCAAACGCACGATTAAGCGAAGACCGGATTAGAATATGGTTTAGACCCGACAAGTTTGAATACTTGTATAATATGGGTAAACTAAACACATTTTGGATTTTGAGAGAAAAACGATAAGGTTTGACCCGTTTCGGCTAATTTATGTAAACTAGTTACATAAACCGCACCGAACGCGAATAATGCGTAACGGGTAACCAAATGAGTCATGAATAGGTTTCCTAAGCTAATATGCCTTAAATATGTTGTGATATCAGTAAGATACCTTCCATAATGCCTAAAATGGATTTAAACTCAAATTATGCCCCGTAGGGGTGTTTTGGTCATTTTAAAGGTTATAAAAGAGTTTAAATACAAATCTGAGTTTCAGGTCTGATATAATCAGTAAAAATAATTATTTTTATAAGTCATAACAGTAGGGTATTGAATATATGTGAAATTTATCTATTATAACCAAACTATGCACCGTAGGGGTATTTTGGTAATTTCTCATAAGCTTTAAAGGTCAAAATTAGAATTCTGAGTTCAAAACTTTTGCTTACTGTTTAATTATAAAAATTTACTTAAAATATCAGTAGGTATCAAGGCTTATATGGTAAAAATAGTTTTAATACATACTATGCGTTTAAAACGCGTAAAAATGCGATTTTAAGCGATTTCCGGGTTTTATAAGAAAAGCTGATATTTTTATTATTCCAGTAGGCTTAAAATATTTTATTTATCATATAAGATTAGTAGAAAAAGGTTTGGTATCAAAATGATTTGTAAAACTCATTTTATAGGCAAAAGGGCAAAACCGACAATTACCGAATTAAGACATGAACCCTATGTTATGCTCAGCTTAAAAATAAATAAAAATCTTCAAAAATCCCAAAATATTATTTTACATCAGTGGGTAAAAGGTTTGGTGTCAAAAATTGGGTTTAGATAGGCTTTATGCTAATTACGCCATTTAATTAATAAAAAGCTTTCTAATTACGCTATTGAGCATAACTCTTAATCTAGACCTCAAACTGATGTGAAAATTTAGGGACATGTTTATATTTTAATAATAAAGGTTTCTATTCTTTCAAATTTTCAAAAATATCATTTTAAGGTCAAAAGGGCATAACGGTCAACATTTAGGCATATAACGGAAACATGCATATGAATCGCATAACTAATGAACCAAGTTGTATAATCACAGAGGGTTATACTAACATGTAACCAGGTCCTAATAAAGCTCTAAGGCATTTCTAAATTATGCTCTAAAGGGTCAGAACTGAAAGTCAAAGCAAAAGTCTACTTTTGCGACTTTCGGTTCCGAACCGAGCTTAAACTGAAAATTGTCGGGTTGAACATGTTTAGACATGTTCTTACATTAATTACCAAGTGATATTATAGATAAAACAGGTTGCATGGCATCTGCATTGTTAATTATGCGTTTATTTGAAAATAAGCTTTCTGTTGACTTTTTATAATTAACTTTGACCCGACAATTGACCTAGTTAGAGTGAGAATCAGAGAGTACCCTTTTAAGGGTTTATTGCCCACATAATTACCAACTTATAGGTACTTTCAATTTGAGATTTGACTAGACAAATTTTAATTAATCACCAAGTCAAACCTTAATTATGACGGTTTGACTTTAGGCTAATAAACTAAGTAAAACTGAATTAAGAAAGGTTAAGGACACTTACAAAGGTCCTAAGTACGATTATGGATCCTAGGGAAACTTGAAGAAGACCAGAGAAGCTCCAGAGAATGCCTTGAATGATTTTTGAATGTGCAAGTCCAATGTTGCAACAAAGAGGAGCTTATATATGAATTTTGATGCAACAAGATCCTTCCAAATAAGTCTATGCATGATCCCTGATTAATACAAGTGTCCCTAGTGCATGAAATACCATTGGGGCATCCCCTGGTATGTAAAACAAGCCATCTAAGTCGGTTACACAGCCTTTACAGGCATCTGCCTGTGTTTCTGTCGCTGCAGGGGGTCACGCGGCCCGCGTAAGACCTTATGAAGGCTTACGCGGCCGGTATGAGTGGTCAGAACAAGTTAAACAAGTTTTGTTTATTACATTTCAGCCCCTGGTCCTTTTAAAAGTGGTTTTAAGCTCCCAATTTGCACTTTTAAACCTTCTAACTTGATTTTTAAGGACCTTAAGACTTAACCCAACTTTGTTAAGTCCTTGGTTAACTTTATGATCACCTGAAAAGCCTTAAATTTCAATGTTGACGCTTTTAACCCCTCATATACGAATGTTAGCATAACTTTCTCATACGATAACGAAACCTTGTGAAATTTTTATCACTTATTCTAGTGAGCATAATTAATTCTTACAAAGCTTCGGGTTTGCTAAAAGGTCACTCAGAGGTATAAATTAAACATGTTAACACATTTAACCCCTGTGGTTTGTAATCTCTCACTTTCTTTCACAATTGGCTTCGTATGATCCATAATTCATCCGTTTAAGGGTACAAACATCGTGTAGGGTTGTTGAAAGGTATATTTACCCATTGTTGACACTTTGAATCCTTTTATACACGTAGATTCTTCGTTTGTCAACTTTAGTCCCTCATAAGTAGTCTGTTACACGTTTAGAGCTTATGACACGTGTCGTTATTATATTGGACATGAAATTACGAGGTGTTACATCCTCACCCCCTTAAAAGAAATCTCGACCTTGAGATTTACTGAAATAAATGAGGGTACTTCTCTTTCATTATGGACTCTACCTCCCACGTATACTCAGGACCTCTACGGGCATCCCATTTAACCTTTACAATCGGCACTTGCTTCCTTCGAAGCTTCTTAACCTGTCGATCCTCGATCGACAAAGGTTTTTCAACAAATTTCAGGCTCTCGTCTATGTGCACATCTGTATGTGGTATGACTAGCGATTCATCAGCTAGACATTTCTTCAGATTGCAGATGTGGAATACATTATGAATACCACTGAGCTCTTCAGGAAAATTTAACTTATAAGCCACTGTTCCGACACATTCGATGATCTCGAATGGTCCTATATACCTTGGGCTTAACTTGCCTTTCTTGCCAAATCGCATTACCCCTTTCCAGGGTGATACTTTCAGTAACACTTTGTCACCAACCTCGAACTTTAGAGGTTTACGTCTTTTATCCGCGTAGCTTTTCTGCCTATCCCTGGCAGCTTTGAGACGATCTCGTATCTGTACAATCTTATCTGTCGTCTCCAGGACTATATCAGGTCCTGTTAATTGGACATCTCCAACTTCTACCCAGCAAACGAGCGTTCTGCACTTCCTTCCATATAAAGCTTCAAATGGTGCAGCTTGAATACTGGAATGATAACTATTATTGTATGAAAATTTGATTAATGGAAGATGATCATCCAACTTCCACCTAGGTCAATAACACAAGCCCTTAACATATCTTCTAGTGTTTGAATTTTTCGCTCGCTTTGACCATCCGTTTGAGGATGGTATGCCGTGTTGAAATTTAGTCGAGTGCCTAGGGATTGTTGAAAACTTTTCCAGAAATGTGACGTATACCTTGTATCCCTATCAGAAATGATAGATACTGGCACTCCGTGGAGAGATACAATCTCATCCACGTACAGTTGAGCTAACTTATCCGAGCTGTGTGTTTCCTTTATAGGTAGAAAGTGGGCTGACTTTGTCAGTCTATCCACTATAACCCAAATAGTATCATTTCCTCTCTTCGTCTTTGGCAACTTGGTGATAAAATCCATAGTCACCATTTCCCACTTCCAGGTGGGAAGTTCAGGCTGTTGTAGCAAACCTGATGGCTTCTGGTGTTCAGCTTTAACTTGCGCGCACGTCAAACATTTGGCTACATAAGTAGCTATAGACTTCTTCAAGCCTATCCACCAATAATTCTCCTTCAAATCCTGGTACATCTTGTCACTTCCAGGATTAACGGAATACTTAGAGCTGTGGGCTTCTTGGAGGATAACATCCCGAAGTCCTCCATAGATTGGCACCCATATTCGTCCATTTAGTCTTAGGATTCCATCATTGCCATAAGTTAACTACTCAGCAGTTACTCCCAACTTTTCATTAGAATAGTTAGCTTCTAGTACGGCTAACAATCTTTCATTTAAATTGTTTCTCAATTCAATGCTCTTGGCATTGATCCTTATGGGCTTCACCATTTCCTTCCTACTCAAAGCATCGACGACTACATTCGCCTTGCCTGGATGGTATTTGATTTCAGAATCATAGTCATTTAAAGTCTCCATCCACCGACGCTGCCTCATGTTCAGATCCTTCTGATTGAACAAATGCTGAAGGCTCTTGTGATCAGAATAGATCACACACTTGGTGCCATATAAATAATGTCTCCAAAGTTTCAGTGCAAACACAACGGCACCCAACTCCAAATCATGGGTGGTGTAATTCTTCTCGTGCACCTTCAACTGTCGAGAAGCATAGGCAATAACCTTGCCTTTCTGCATTAGCACACATCCCATACCAGTGTATGATGCGTCGCAGTAAACCACAAATTCCTCTATTCCATCAGGCAATGTCAACACAGGTGCATTGCCCAACTTCTGCTTAAGAATGTCAAAAGTCTCTTGCTGCTTAGGACCCCAATCAAACTTGATATTCTTGCGGGTTACTAACGTTAGGGGTGCAGCAATCCTTGAGAAGTTTTCAATAAATCGCCTATAGTATCCTGCCAAACCCAAAAAAGCTACGAATTTATGTGGGCGTCTTTGGCTCTTGCCAATTCATGACAGCTTCAACTTTAGCGGGATCCACCTAGATACCACGCTCACTAACCACGTGTCCAAGAAACTAGACTTCACGAATCCAAAATTCACACATTGAAAACTTGGCATAGAGTTCCTCTTGTTGAAGCAGTGAAAGGATACAACGAAGATGCTTCTCATGATCGGTCTGATTTTTCGAATAAATAAGAATGTCATCAATGAAGACAATGACAAACTTGTCCAAGTAGGGTTTGCAAACGCGATTCATGAGGTCCATGAACGCTGCTGGTGCATTAGTGAGCCCAAAAGGCATCACTAGGAACTCGTAGTGACCATAACGAGTCCTAAATGCAGTTTTGTGTATATCTTCATCTCTAACCTTCAGTTGATGGTAGCCTGACCTTAAGTCAATCTTGGAGAAGTAACTTGCCCCTTGCAATTGATCGAACAGATCGTCGATCCTGGGTAATGGATATCTATTCTTAATAGTAACCTTGTTAAGCTCACGATATTCGATGCATAGACGCATAGATCCATCCTTCTTCTTTACAAACAGTATTGGTGCTCCCCATGGAGACGAGCTAGGGCGTATAAAACCCTTTGTCAACAAATCATCTAGTTGCGTCCTCAACTCTTTCATCTCTGTTGGTGCTAACCTGTAAGGTGCCATTGCAATAGGTGCTGCTCCAGGAATAATGTCAATTCTGAATTCTACTTGCCTATCTGGTGGCAAACCAGGTAGTTCTTTAGGAAAAACTTCGGTATATTCAGAAATGACGGGGATGTCTTCAATCTTAGGTTTCGTATCATCAATAGATACTTGTGCCATGTAGATGATACAACCCTTCTTCATGCACCTTGATGCCTTAAGCATAGACACTTGCTTAGGCAATCCATACTGAGTATCTCCCTGTATGGTAAGTGGCTCACCATAAGGAGTCTTGATCACCACTTGCTTCTTGTTACACAAAATCTGGGCTTGGTTATGAGATAACCAATCCATGCCTATTACTATGTCGAAACCAGCTAATTTCAAAGGAAGTAAGGATAACGGAAAAGAGTGGTTCCTAATGGATATGAAACATCCATCTAACACGATCGATGCGGTTTCTATGGTACCATCGGCTAATTCAACCTCATACTTTATGGTTAGGGTTCTAACAGGTAGATTTAACAACTTACAAAACTTATCATCTACAAATGACTTATCCGCACCTGAATCAAATAACACCCTTGCATAAACATCATTTATAAGGAAGGTACCTGTTATCACATTATCATCCTGAACAGCTTCTCGTGCATCCATTCGAAAGACCCGGGTATTGGTCTTTTTGACCTCTTCAGGATTTTTGGCATATTTAGGGCAGTTGGTCTTGATGTGCCCCTTTTCATTACAGTTATAGCACGTTGCATCCTTTATCTTCTTGCACTCTATCGTCTTGTGCTCCTTGGATTTGCATAACCCACATGCAGATGGTTTTGACTGAGACTTGGATTCGAACCTGCATTTTCCAAAGTGGCGTTTCTGGCAGGTTTTGCACTTTGGCTTTTCATCTGCTTGTTGGCTACCTTTGTTGGACCCAGACTTCTTCTTGTGGTCCGTGTTACCCTTATGCTTCTTCTCAGACCATCATGAGTTATCGTCCTCACGTTTTCTCTTACTTTCTTCAGAGTTCTTAAGCGATCTCAGCCGGATCGCATCTAAAGTAAGGGATAAAGACAAATCAGCTGCTGATCTAAAAGTAGCAGATCGGGATGCCTTTACACTGGCCTTGATTTCTAGGGCCAAACCCCCAATAAAATGGGCGATGCGTTTTGGTTCCGGCGTAACCAAGTGTGGAACCAAACGAGACATGGTATTGAAGCTGGTGAGGTAAGTCTGGCAGTCTAAGTTCCTCATGACTAAGGTTAAGAAGTCGGCCTCGATCTTCTCAACTTCGTGCTGAGGACAGTAATTTTCTTTGATTAAAGCAACAAACTGCTCCCAAGACATGCTATACAAATGGAATTTTCTAGCAGCTTGAATCAGAGACCTCCACCATGCTAGCGCTTCTCCTTTAAATGACTGAGATACATACTTCACAACATCCCTATCAGCGCAGCCGCTGATATCTACCACGGTGTCCATCTCATCGAGCCAAGTCATACAATCGATGGCTCCTTTCTCCCTTGTGAAGTCTCTAGGCTTGCAGGAGACGAAATACTTATATGTACAGGACTTACCACGCGGTTCCTGTTTGAGCTCAATCTTCTTCGATGGAGTACTATGCCGATTTGAGGAGTGATGATCGCTATCCCTCCTTGATCCATCATGTTTAAAAGGTGGCTTACTATGAGCCTCAGAGTGAGTCTTAGGTTTAGAGTGGGGTACAGATAGGGTCCTGCTTCGAGTACCACTAGATTCATTAAACTGCCTATCCAAGGCCTTGGTAACAGCATTATCAATCAATGCTTGAAGTTCCGCACCCGTTACATTGATTCTGGTGGTATCATGATTCTCCTTTGGATGACTGTTGACTTCTTCGGACTCAGCCATGTAGCTTGATTACTACATAAAAGGATGACAATAACTTCATAGAGGTATATAATAGGTTTGCCATCTTGTTAATTTATTAACCATGGTATTAAAGAACCATATTGGTTAATTTGTTAAGTATTCTTATTCAGGATTTTCATTATAGTAATCCTTAGTTATTTTTAAAATATAATATTAGCACAAAAGGCCAAGTCACTGGGACAAATTTAATTTATAAACCATAATTTCAGGGAATCGAGGTATTAAGGTTTGAACGTAGTCCATTCCCTTTTATTAACAGGGAGTCGTAGACTACAACTGTCTTTTGTCTTATATGACCATAATTATGGCTCGTAGGTCCTACATCACAAATGGATGTTTAAATAATAAAGAAGGATTTTGAATAATCCAATGTAAGGATGACACATGTGATTTTTACGAATCACATCAGCCAGGAGTGTTAACCTGTTCTCAGATGTTAACAAGGATTTGAATCTCTTTTTAAACAGGTTTTACCATCATGGCCATGTCTTATAGTGACATGCAAGCTAGGTTATACCCTTTAAGATTCTTTTTAATATTTAACACAGAACAATCCTAAATTGAGATGTTAATAAGGATCTGAATCGAATTGAGGAATTACCATCTTGGCCCTGTCTTAAAATGACACATGGGCTAGGTTTTGTCCCTTTTTAGATTTTTGCCATTTTATTATAATGGTAGATCTTATAAAGGAAAGTTATTTTTCATTTATTTGATATCTTATGTTTAGGCATATAATTTAAAAATGAAAATTTAAATTTAATCATTCCACTACAAAAATTAAAAAGTACATGTTTGCCCTAAACGGGACTTAAAGAGAACTAACTTGCCCGCGAAGGGGCTAAACAAACATAACATACCCACGTAGGGGTTAAACAGGAAGACATGCCCACGCAGGGGCTGAACAGAAACTACAAGTCCTCGCAAGGACTGAATACAGAAATAGATGTCCACGCAGGGACTTGATTAAACATTAAAGAAATACAAATAAACAAATAAAGGATTTAATGATCCTTTTTGCTCTTCCCCTCGATTAAGCTTGCCAAACCCTTGAAAAATCCACGGTTGTTCCTACGCTCTTCTTGGAACTCCCGCTCAACCTGGCTCAACCTTTCGAGAACCTCCTGTTGTTGCTCTGGTGGTATCAATTGTGGCTGCGGCGGCTGCTGATGTTGCAGAGGTTGAGGAGTTGGTGGGTATTGGTACCCATAGGGTGGATACCCAGCCTGATACGGGACTCCATAGGGCACCTCGGGATGGAGAGAGTTGTAATCCCATGCTGCCTGGTACGGGTCAACATTAGCGTAGTTGTAGTTGGTATGGGCCGACTGTTCAAATGGGTTGTACGCTGCTGAATCGGCGTACGTAGGAATTGGGTTGTTATAACCCACTGGTGGCGGTGCGATCGGCGCAGACTGCACCTCAGAAACAGGGTTCGAAGGCCCACCCATCTGTGGGTCTTCGTATAGTGGCGGATAATGACTGCCACTAGATGGTTGAGGGGTGCTGATGCGGACTCCCCCTTGCACGGACATCCGTGCGATTGATCTCCTACGCCTCGGTGGTTCCGGAGGCTGTTGCTGCACTGGTGGTGGTGGCGGTGGAGTGACTGCTACGAAACAGGAATCCTCGGAGGGATCCTGTTGTGGCTGTTGCTGCTGATGCGGAGACGAGTGATAAGAAGGAGTAAACACCCAGTCATATTGGGTAAACCTCACCTCGTAGCTGTCGGGACCACTATAAGGTGATCCAAGAAAGGGTGACCCATCCAAAATCTCGATGGGGTGATTAGGTGTTCCGGTTGGCGGCTCGGCAGGTTCCGGATCCTTGTCCATATCCATGCAGAAATAATCCTCCGGTCCCAACGGGTTATAACCCATTGGTTCATTAATTAGGTTTGCCGGGTTGAACCGGCTTTGGAAGTATGGTGTTGGGTCGTTGAAGGGTGAGTTGTGGCCTTGGAGGGGTATATAAGAATGGTGGGAGTTGTGGGGCTCGTTCTCCGACTGAGGCCCGTAAGAGTTTAGGTAAGAAGGTGAGGAGCTCAGCGAGACTGAGCGCCTTGCGGGTTCAATATGGGTCCTCTAGTTTTCTTGAGGACTTCTGCTTAGGGTGTTGGATGGTGTTCGCCGGTGTGAAGGCCCGGCTTCGTGATCGTTAGGGGCGACGAGTGGCCCCTTGCCTCTACCCCTTCCTCGCATTCTAGGTGGCATCTTTTTGAACCTGTCAAAACAAATAAGGACACAACAAATAAAGGACAAAATTAAAATAAAACAAATTTGGATTAGTCCTATCTTCTTTGTCTAGACTCGGAAGTCGAGGAATGTGCAAACTTTGTCATTGAGATTAATCACAAAAGGCTAGTGTTTAATTCACTCAATGTTGGCTCTGATACCAACCTGTCACACCCCGATATTTCCACATATTACCGGTGGGCCCGGTGGGGAGTATCGTGACGTAGTTGATATCATCATAGGCAAACAACACAATTTAAATGCACAGCGGAAGCAAAAGATGAATCACATTACAAACCGAATAAAATAGTAATATCAAAGTATCACAAACGGACTGTAATGGATCCACAGGCGGATCAAAAGATGAAAAGATTATTATTCAACAGACTTTAACATCTAAAGCTTGCAAGTCTTGGTTATTGATGCCAGGAGTAGCCAACCTATTTCGTCTAGTACCTACACTTAGCCTTTTTGGAAAATACGTCAGTTTACACTTGTAAATACAATTAACCAACTCATTTTGAAAATATTTAAGAAAATTGATTTGAATGCACAAGGCACAAAATATCTTTTATAACTTGGGACAATTATTTAAAAATAATCTCGTATACAGATTTATATGTTTGCCGTCCGTCAGAGCCGGTTAGAAGAGCCGGACAAGATTAACTGAAACGCCACAGGTATAATGCCCACAAGGTTAATTCCTTTAAGTGGATTACCAGTTTTTACATATGCAACTGTCAGGTGTATGCCTACACCCCGTGCTTAGGTCGTGGCCATTTCAATGAATGATGCCAAGGATATCCGGGACAAGGTCATTAACCCCCCAAAAGCCATATACCAAACAAAACAGATTAAAACAGGTTATGTAACTTTATTAATCACAATCCGATTTAATGTCATATACCCGAGCAACCGGTATTATTATAATACCGTATCCCAAGCCCGTATAAGGGAAAATAGGTTAAAAGTATTTACCTGAGCAAGTATAATTCACAAACAGCAAGTGCACGTAGCTTTTACCGGGCTCCTAATCTGGAACGAAGGTTTTTAATAACCTATTAGATTCCTAACGGGTCTTAATTAAGCCTAGACTTAGACCGGTTAGTTTTTAAAGAAAGATATGGTTCAAACGCACGATTAAGCGAAGACCGGATTAGAATATGGTTTA
The DNA here is from genome assembly GCA_030545235.1 of Helianthus tuberosus. Lineage (NCBI taxonomy): Eukaryota > Viridiplantae > Streptophyta > Magnoliopsida > Asterales > Asteraceae > Helianthus > Helianthus tuberosus. The sequence continues at coordinate 36,695 of JARYGA010006458.1, forward strand.
GACCCGAAAAGTTTGAATAATTGTATAATATGGGTAAACTAAACACATTCTGTATTTTGAGATAAAAACGATAAGGTTTGACCCGTTTCGGCTAATTTATGCAAACTAGTTACATAAACTGCACCGAACGCGAATAATGCGTAACGGGTAACCAAATGAGTCATGAACAGGTTTCCTAAGTTAATATGCCTTAAATATGTTGTGATATCAGTAAGATACCTTCCATAATGCCCAAAATGGATTTAAACTCAAATTATGCCCCGTAGGGGTATTTTGGTCATTTTAAAGGTTATAAAAGAGTTTAAATACAAATCTGAGTTTCAGATCTGATATAATCTGTAAAAATAATTATTTTTATAAATCATAATAGTAGGGTATTGAATATATGTGAAATTTATCTATTATAACCAAACTATGCACCGTAGGGGTATTTTGGTAATTTCACATAAGCTTTAAAGGTCAAAATTAGAATTCTGAGTTCAAAAATTTTGCTTACTATTTAATTATAAAAATTTACTTAAAATATCCGTAGGTATCAAGCCTTATATGGTAAAAATAGTTTTAATACATACTATGCGTTTAAAACGCGTAAAAATGCGATTTTAAGCGATTTCCGGGTTTTATAAGAAAAGCTGATATTTTTATTATTCCAGAAGGCTTAAAATATTTTACTTATCATATAAGATCAGTAGAAAAAGGTTTGGTATCAAAATGATTTGTAAAACTCATTTTATAGGCCAAAAGGGCAAAACCGACAATTACCGAATTAAGACATTAACCCTATGTTATGCTCAGCTTAAAAATAAATAAAAACCTTCAAAAAACCCAAAATATTATTTTACATCAGTTGGTAAAAGGTTTGGTGTCAAAAATTGGGTTTAGATAGGCTTTATGCTAATTACGCCATTTAATTAATAAAAAGCTTTCTAATTACGCTATTGACCATAACTCTTAATCTAGACCTCAAACTGATGTGAAAATTTAGGGACATGTTTATATTTTATTAATAAAGGTTTCTATTCTTTCACATTTTCAAAAATATCATTTTAAGGTCAAAAGGGCATAACGGTCAACATTTAGGCATATAACGGAAACATGCATATGAATCGGATAACTAATGAACCAAGTTGTATAACCACAGAGGGTTATACTAACATGTAAACTAGTCCTAATAAAGCTCTAAGGCATTTCTAAAGTATGCTCTAATGGGTCAGAACTGAAAGTCAAAGCAAAAGTCTATTTTGCGACTTTCGGTTCCGAACCGAGCTTAAACTGAAAATTGTCGGGTTGAACATGTTTAGACATGTTCTTACATTAATTACCAAGTTATATTAGTGATAAAACAGGTTGCATGGCATCTACATTGTTAATTATGCGTTTATTTGAAAAAAAGTTTTCTGTTGACTTTTTATAATTAACTTTGACCCGACAATTGACCTAGTTAGAGTGGGAATTAGAGAGTACCCATTTTAAGGGTTTATTGCCCACATAATTACCAACTTATAGGTACTTTCAATTTGAGATTTGACTAGACAAATTTTAATTAATCACGAAGTCAAACATTAATTACGACGGTTTGACTTTAGGCTAATAAACTAAGTAAAACTGAATTAAGAAAGGTTAAGGACACTTACAAAGGTCCTAAGTACGATTATGGATCCTAGGGAAACTTGAAGAAGACCAGAGAAGCTCCAGAGAATGCCTTGAATGATTTTTGAATGTGCAAGTCCAATGTTGCAACAAAGAGGAGCTTATATATGAATTTTGATGCAACAAGATCCTTCCAAATAAGGCTATGCATGATCCCTGATCAATACAAGTGTCCCTAGTGCATGAAATACCATTGGGGCAGCCCCTGGTATGTAAAACAAGCCATCTAAGTCGGTTACACAGCCTTTACAGGCATCTGCCTGTGTTTCTGTCGCTGCAGGGGGTCACCCGGCCCGCGTAAGACCTTATGAAGGCTTAAGCGGCCGGTGTGAGTGGTCAGAACAAGTTAAACAAGTTTCGTTTATTACATTTCAGCCCCTGGTCCTTTTAAAAGTGGTTTTAAGCTCCCAATTTGCACTTTTAACCTTCTAACTTGATTTTTAAGGACCTTAAGACTTAACCCAAATTTGTTAAGTCCTTGGTTAACTTTATGATCACCCGAAAAGCCTTAAATTTCAACGTTGACGCTTTTAACCCCTCATATACGAATGTTAGCATAACTTTCTCATACGATAACGAAATCTTGTGAAATTTTTATCACTTATTCTAGTGAGCATAATTAATTGTTACAAAGCTTCAGGTTTGCTAAAAGGTCACTCAGAGGTATAAATTAAACATGTTGACACATTTAACCCCTGTAGTTTGTAATCTCTCACTTTCTTTCACAATTGGCTTCGTATGATTCATAATTCATCCGTTTAAGGGTATAAACATGGTGTAAGGTTGTTGAAAGGTATATTTACCCATTGTTGACACTTTGAATCCTTTTATACATGTAGTTTCTACGTTTGTCAACTTTAGTCCCTCATAAGTAGTCTGTTTCACGTTTAGAGCTTATGACACGTGTCGTTATTATATTGGACATGAAATTACGAGGTGTTAAAGTTGGAATCATTCGGATTTTCTGTGCCGCAACTTTATTTTGAATGGTTTGGTGGACACATTGTATAATGTGTATTTCAAATCCAAGACTACCAAAGAACTGTGGGAGTCGTTGGATTGCAAATACAAAACAGAAGATGCGGGCACTAGGAAATTCATGGTGGCTAAGTTCTTGGACTTTAAAATGATTAAAAATGTCATGAGCCAAGTCCAAGAATTGTAGGTTATCCTTCATGATATTCATGCGGAAGGAATGATGCTTAGCGAGACATTCCAAGTTGCTGCAATGATCGAAAAATTTCCACCAAGTTGGGTTGATTTCAAGAACTATCTCAAGCATAAGCGAAATGAGATGACCATTTAAGATCTTGTTGTTCATCTTCAGATTGAAGAAGATAGTAAAGTTGCCATAAAAAAGATTGGTGGCCCTGAAACTGTGAAGGCCAATCTTGTTAAACATCGCCAATCTTCAAAGGGAAAAAACAGTGGAAATGGTGGAAAGAAAAGTCACGGGAAACGCTCCAACCTTGGTCCTAAGGGAGGAGTTGGGAAAAGAAGTTCCAAGGAACTTGTTATAATTGTCAAAAGCAAGGCCACAAAGCCAGCGAATGCAAGCTTCTCAAGAAGGAAAATGCTCGACAAGTGAACATGGTTCATGAAGTCGACAACCTTGTTGCCATGGTCAAGGATCTCTCAATTTTGGTGACCGAAGTTAATTTGGTTGGGCAAAATAGCAAGGATTGGTGGGTTGATACGGGGGCTACCCATCATGTGTGTTCCGAAAAATCCTTTTCAACACCTTCAAGGAGGTGACTAATGGCGAAAAGGTTTTTATGGGAAACTCCGCCATGGTAGAAATTAAAGGCGAGGGTAACGTGGTTTTGAAGATGACTTCTGGAAAAGAGATCACATTATCCAATGTGTTGTATGTTCCAGAAATTCGTAAGAAACTTGTGTCGGGGTGGCAATTGAACAAGTTTGGGTTCAATGCATTGGAACTGTATCACTCGATTGCTTCACTACTTAAGATACACCCAGGAATACGGGTTGCATTATAACAGATATCCAGCAGTTATAGAAGGACACTGCGATGCAAATTGGATATCTGACACGAATGATTCCAGAGCAACAAGTGGGTATGCATTCACACTTGGAGGTGCTGCTATATCGTGGAAATCATCAAAACAAACGGTTATCGCTAGATCTATGATTGTATCAGAGTTCATCGCTTTAGATAAAGCAGGTGAAGAGGCAGAATGGCTACGTCAGTTTGTTGAGGATATACCAAGATGGCCTAAGCCGGCATCAGCCATTTGTATACATAGTGATAGCCAATCGGCACTTGGCAGAGCTCGTAGCACAATGTATAACAGTAGGAACAGACATATCAGTTATCAGACGTAGACATAATACGATACGACAACTAATCTCTACAGGAATTATCACTGTTGACTACGTGAGGTCAAAGGATAATATTGCGGATCCGCTAACAAAAGGCCTAAGTAGAGAGTTAGTATAAAAGTCGTCCATGGGAATGAGACTAAAGCCCGTGAAAATATAAGTTCATATGATGGAAACCTAACTCAGTAGACTGGAGATCCCAAGAGCTGAGTTCAATTGTAAAACCTAATTGTATGAATTAGTAAGGTCACTATGGGGCATAACCCTATGTATATATATATAAGGGAGTTTATTGCAAAGCTTAGTAAACTTCCTAGTCCATTCCTAAAAGTGACAAGTGTGAGGCTAAGCCTATGGCTTTTAATGATTCGACTAAAGTAACCATACATAGTGAATCGCCTATGTGAGAGAGAAGTGGGGTCGCCTCGAAGGGTATTGTTAGGGCACAATACCTAATGGCTCTAGCAGAACCAGGCATCATGTTCATGACCATAACGAACATAACTATGAGGACTTGACTTTGTCAGAGAGAGTCTTATGTGAAGTGTATTGTCATCTACACAAACGGCAGACGAGTTCAAAGACATCGATGTCTACTCAGAGCTAGTGGGCTAAGTGCATTTCATGAGCGAAGGTTCAAAGGGTAACACCTACATATCGTATGCAAAACTCAACTGCTGAAATCAAATTGGAATAATGTTGTTTCTGAGATCGACCTCCACTCATGTGGAGGATTGTTGGAAGTTTGGTGTGAATGAAAGTCTCAATTGGTAATTCACCTTCTCCCACATTGGTGTGGGAACAAAAGGAAACGCTACTTATAAGGAAAAACCTTAACTAAGCATTTGAAGCTTTATGACATGTTTTACCACAAGTCCTACCCGTGCGCGCAGGGGGCGGTGCAAAAAACAGGTTTCAGAATTGGAATTTAGTTGAACTCGTGCGTGCCCGCACGTCCTGCGGCACGAATGTAGCTCCAAAAACCGGGCTCGCGTGAGGCAGTTTTTGCACCCGAGACTCATAAATGATTTGTTTTTTATGAGTTTAAAACTGAAATGATTATAGTATTGTTGATCATTATTTTCTTTCAGTTTTAAACTGCCGACTGTTATTATGATCATTATTTGTCAGTTTTAACTGATGCACTAATGACCATTATTTGGTTTTAATTCTCTGCAATGATGGCCAGAATTTAGTTATGTTTCGGTGACTATAAAACTAGATCAACCTGATCAGTTTAGACACACCAACAAACAGCTTCTTCTCTTCTCTCTCAATCTCTGCAACGACATTCTCCAGTTTCTTTTCGGGCAAGTACTCAAGTCCAGCAGTGCGCTATTGCTGCTTCGAACCGGCGTACCCTGGGAACAGACGACGAATCTGTTTAAGGGAATTGTGTCAAACACAAGCCCAGTTCACTATTATTGTTAACTGTTTCTTTATTTTTGTTTTAGATTATTTTGAAGTTCTTATCAGTAGCAATTTTTCTAACATTTTGTAGAATAACTTAACCCAGGACATAGAATTACCATTTTTTATGAGTAACAAATCACTGACGTAGTTTAACAAAACACCTGACTTAAAAAACAATATGATTTTTGAACGATTCATCATATACCATTTAGCAATTAAAACTCCTTTGAAAATTATTTAGTGCTTATTTGTTTCGCGAAATTTAATAGAATTGGACTTTGAAATTCATCATCGTTGCATTTGCCATGACATTGTCACCCAACCATCATCACCATCGCTACCATTTTCGCCTCGCTTTAACCACTGCTCTTTTGGGGTCGTGTTAGTTGCATTTTTAGCACTACAAGAATGTTATGCAATAGCGGCGACACCAATAGCGGAGACAGGCCATATGTCATCGTTATTGGTCGATCCGTAACCCGGTGTCCCACATTAAACCCCAGCCACTCATTCCTTATCATTTTGCGCATCACCCCTATTACTAAAACTCCGCAGCCTTAAAGGTGGGTTTCTTCCCTCCTTTCTCACTTTTTCCCCAAATTTCTTCTCCTTCTTCGCCTGTGAACGCTCAAGAATGATTAAAAGGTATGTTTTTTGTTAGATTTTGTTAAATTTCTTCTATAATTTATGTTGTATATGTTATATCCTCTTTAATTTTTGTGTTTGTATGTATGTATGCTAGATATCGGATCACCACCTCTACTCCACCGGCCACCACCTCATCTCCACCAGGCACTTTAGGTTAGTTTATGTTTATTTTTGTTCAAAGATGTGAATGTTAGTAAATGTATGTTAGGATGTATGTTCAAAGATGTGAATGTTAGTAAAAGATGTATAATTTTAGTATGTAAATGTGTATGTAAGGATTTATGTTTGTATATAAATGTGTATTTGTGAAAATGTATAATGTATGTAAACTTGGTGAAAATGTGTGTATGTAAGTCAATGTACATGTGTATCTTAGCTTGTAAGTATGTATAATGTAGGATCGTTCCGTGACCCAAACGAGTCAATCAGAAGAGTTCGTGTCTGTTTCAGAGGCGGAAACAAAGAAACAGACTTGTAAAACAGCTAGATTCACCCTTAATCGTCATGTTTTATTGATTTAACAGCAATACAGAAACACGAACATTACAAATGATTTCGTTTGGGAGGTATTTATAGGGTTTCTAATTCCGCATGAACGGGTTCCAAACGGAATTAGATTCAAGCGGAATCTAATTCCGCACGAAATTACATAAAAACACATTTCAAGCGGAATTAGCCTCCTTCAAACGAAATTACCACTAAACCCTATTTCTCGAACTACGCGCCCTGATCTAACACTTCTAATACTAGACTTGATACAAGACGAAGTCGACAGACGTATGCACCAACAGACTCCCCCTCGGATGTTGACGAGTCTTAAGTGTCGAGTCTTCAATGTCTTCAGTCTTTATCAGTCTTCGGGCTTCCAGAATCTCGACCTGGCTCTTGTCTCATTCCAATTTCTTCTTCAACTAATCTTTCAGGATCAAACTCCTAGCTCGTGCATCTTCAGACTCCCTTTCTCTAACAGACTCCCCCTCAACTTGTGCTGGGATCGTAGTCTGGCTCATACTCTGCTCACATAATCACAGGTTCAAGAATCGCAACCTGGTTCTCTCAAATGTTTACAGGATCAGGATCGAGTCCTGGCTTACCTGCATATTCTCTACCCAAAACATAAGTTTCATAAAGGATAAGATATAACGAATTTAGAAACCCTGCTAACCACTTGAAGACACAACCTGAACACATCATTTTCAAGTATCGTATATAATGATTTAACATATTAATTCCTGATGAACCACTTGTATGTATATCATTTTCTTTCCACACACACACTCCCAAACCTGTTCGTTATGTTTTGCACTTGGAATTTTGAAAATCAGCTTTTCAACATCAGTTGTCTAAAATCTTTTTGAATTTTTCAAAAAATTATGCTAAAACACACCGAAAATCTTTTTGGATTTATGAATTGAAAGGAAATGCAATAAAGAAATATTTACATACAATATTTTTGTGAGTTTGTGTAAGAGGATCATATCAGTTTATGAGACAAATCACCAACACCGTTAAGATTTAAACATTTTAAGTTCTAAACGATTCACTTCGATTGTCAGTATACTGATCCACTTAAATTTTCACACAAAGTTCAACTGTTTCGAGATACGAGATTAATGTTTTAGATAGTTAAACTTATTCGAGTGTCCCACCTCAGAATATACTCCCGTATCCATATCCTAATATTCAGTCTTACAGGTGAGTATACCTAGATGATATCTGTAAGGGGTTAAATTGCGAGGGCCGTGAGAGCTCAGGTCAGAACTTCCGTTCAACAGAGAGATGACGGCTCCGACTTTTGGTGGGTCCCCTTTAGAGGATCTTTTTTACAACAGCACATGATTTGCATTTTTTCAATGTTTCATCATAGTTTATGCTGACGGTAAGCTATATTTCAAGCAAGCGTAAAGTATTCTCCGGGGACTAGGCCATTGCTTCCGCAAAATCAGAAGTCCCGGGATAATACCCCAGATATCAATAAGCATAAAGACCTAGTATCTCAGAAAGACGGGTCCTTCAAACAAGATTTCGAGGGTTACCCATATATCCGAGAGATGTTACCCACGATATAAGCAAGTTTGAATTTAGATTTATATCTCGTCACAATCTACTAAATGTGCAAAAACCTACTGGCACATCATCAGTGAGACCGTTTATCACCTTTTAACTTTCCATTTCTTAAGCATGTTGTAATCGTCCACTGATGTACTATCATTTCCTCTTTTATACAACAAAACTCGTTTTTGATTTTATCATGTTTTTGGCATTTTCAAATTTTCATACTCCCCCTAAAATGCAGAAACATTAAAGGAAAATTTGAAAACAAATTATACAAGTAAATTGACAACTGATATCAAATCACTTCAATTCACCATCCACTTGGCATAAACAATCAGAACTCCCCCTCACAACAAACTATTTTCCCATTGTGATTTCAAAACACTTAAGTTTGTTTTAATCAAATGGTTTTTCCAGAAAATAAGTTTTGTTGATTTTATCACTTGTAAGATTTGGGGTTCATCACATTGTTTCTCAGTCATTTGTAGGAAACACAAGTACAATTTAATGTCCTTGATTTACCACTTGTAAGTGAAAACCTTCTCAACCACTCATAGGTTCACTCACCAATCAAAACCACTTGTAAATCAAAATATAACAATATAAAGATATCACCTGTATATTTACCAACCAAACTTTTCAAGAATGATGCTGATTCCTGCTCCACACTTACCAACCTGGGAGCTCCGGTTAGTCAGGATTTTTAGTTAGGAAAAACTTTCCCCCAAGCCTGACCAGCCTTGGGAGATTCTGGTACACATCTATCCCACCAACATTTTGATTTGTAAAATTCTTTTGCACCCTTCACTTTCCTGTCAACCATCTTCCCAAAAATATTTTAACATTTCCATTAAACACCTTATCAACATCAAATTCTTTCTTATCAGCAAAGAATTGACCTGATATCTCAAACCTACCTTTTGATTACAGATTATCTTTCGACAATACCTGAGAGTTTTCCTCGTTCATTTCTGGATCGGAATTCTCAACCTTTTTTCTCAACAAATGACTCCTCTGATTTTATGGAATCAGATTCATTGTCAGAACTACTCTCAGATTTTACAACCCATTTTTGTTTGTTTAAATCAACTTTTCTTTTGTAAAAACGTTTTGAACTTTCACCTTCTTCGGAAGTTGAATTTTCAAACACTTTAGATTTCTCAGTTGATTGTTTCTTCTCAATGATAAGTTTTTCTTTCAATTTTGAGTCAGAAGTAACTCCCTGTTTTGTGTTGTCGGACTGTTGGCAATTCCAAGCAATATGTCCAACTTTTTGGCATTTAAAACAGGTTCTTCTGTCAACTCTTGGAGCATATTTCTTCACATTCTTCTTTATTTCAGCAAGAAACTCTTGATTTGATTGTTTCCAGAATGGTTTCTTCTGCTCATCTTCAGAACTTCCTCCTGAAACAAATTTTGTTTTTTGGTTTATAATTTTTCTCATTTTTATAATTTTCTGAGGAAATGAAACCAAGACCTTGCTTTTTGAAGTTACCGTTATGGTTTGGTTTCTTTTGATAACTTGAACCAGAACTGTAACCCTTTTTTGTTGTTCAATCTCTGTTGAACTCTTGAAGTGTACTTTTTAGGTTTTTCATGAAGATTTAAATCTTTTATTTCAGAAATATTAATTTCTGTTAATTTGAAAACCTATTTGATCATTTTAGTTTTGACACTTCTTATTGGAAATTCTTCATCAGAATATAATTTGTCTGAATCTTTCAAAGTATATGCCACGTTGATTGATCCATCATTAAAATTAGATTTTGATAACAGGAATTCTTTATTGTAAACCCTTTTAACCGGTGAACTCGGACTCTTTTCTGACGAACTCGAACTTTCAGACTTAGACTCCGACTTTGACTCTTCATCCATATCCAACACCTGATCGACCACTTTCTTTAATAAATCATACTCATGATCAGTGTCAGACGCTGTGAATGTGACATCAATATTGTCTGGTAATTCATCAATGATTTCAGACTTTAACTTGATGTTGAGAGCCTTATTTAAGCGTTCCTCATTTGGCTTTCTGGGAGCATAACTTTCATAAATTGGAGGTGGACACTTGTTATACTTGACACTCTGTTTCTTACCAGTATCCGGATCTTCCTTTTCTTTGTCTTGGAAAGCTTCAAGACCTGCAACAGTAGGATAAACTCTATCAATCAAATAATCACAAGTAGTATAACTTAACAGTAATCGTTTAATCCTTTCACTCTCAATTTTTTCAAGTTCCAACTCCTGCTTCAGCTTAGCACAATCTTCGATATACTCATTGATGACGCTCTGCTTTGTCATTAATGTTGAGCTCATCATTTTCATAGCAGCATCAACTTCTCGATTTTTTTTGTTCAAACCATCAACTGTCTTGTTCAAAACATCATATGATTCCTTCACATACTTCACATCAGACAGTAAATCTTCTTTAATCTTCTCCAATCAGCAATCTTCTTATCTTTCTCCTCACAAACTATGCAAGATTCTAAACACTTCAAACATGGTTTTTCAACTTCAATGACTTTTTCACTTATCTTTTCAACCTCGACAGTCTTTTCAACTTCAACGAGTTTCTCAACTTCAACAATTTTTTCTATTTCGACAATTTTCTCTACTTCGACAAGTTTCTCAACTTCGACTATTTTTTCGACTTCAATTATTTTTTCCACCACTTTCTCCACTTCAACGATTTTTTCAATCACTTTCTCAGTCACTGGTTCAACATTTGTTTCTTCAGCTTTCATCTTTTCCTTTTCACCAGCAAGGATTTTTGCTGCTTCCAGCTCTCTCCTCAATCTGGCAATCTTCTTCTGATTCAGCATCTCCATTTTATCTGCAAAAAACAAATTAAAGCTGTCAGGATCTATGCCTTTTCTAGCTTTGTTAAGATATTCTTCCTCATCATCAGTATCCATATCACTTCCAAGATCTGGAAAAATTAGGATTCTTTTCTGACTAGTCTCATCTTCACCCAGAATTCTAGCAACAAGGCCTGAACCGGGTGGAATGTATTTATCCCAGCTAAATCCCTCTGCAACAAATTCATCATCTTGATCAATTATCCCATACAAAGCTCTTTTCTCTTGAATGGTACGTGCATGAGCAGTTTGTGGTTCCTAATAAGTTCCTGTCTCATTCTCATTGTACACAGTTTCAGCAAGTGTAACAGGTGCAATCGAAATCGCAAATGCATTGTAGAATTCCTCGTCCATGTTTCGGGAAATTTTTCACAAAAACTTAGGTTTCAAACGGAATCACAAACTTCAAACGGAATCAAGTCCTGAAGTGGAATTAGATTTGAAGCGAAATTACCCCTTTCAAATGAAATCACTCTCAAACGGAATCACCTAATTTCGTTTGAACAAGCACACTTTCAAACGGGATTACACGCTGAAACGAAATTACTAATTTCGTTTGGCACTCCTCAAACGGAATTACTCACTGAAGCGGAATTAGGTAATCTCAAGCGGAATTATATTAACTTTTCAAGCGAAAATACGATTTCAAGCGGAATAAGATGCTAATTCCGTTTGAAATGCTGCTGACATCATCAAATTCGATCTGATTTTGAAACGGAATTACTGATTTTATCCAATTTAGATTGAAATACGGTCCAATTTTCTCAAGGATTTATTAAAACACAGTTTCGCACACAATATGTGAAATTCAAGACTTTTTTACCGTGAAAACTAGTTCAATTTTGAAAAGAAGATGTAGAAGACAGATTTTAAGACTGTTTTGGCAAGAACTCTTCTTCCTGAGCTCTGATACCACTTGTAGGATCGTTCCGTGACCCAAATGAGTCAATCAGAAGAGTTCTTGTCTGTTTCAGAGGCGGAAACAAAGAAACAGACTTGTAAAACAGCTAGATTCACCCTTAATCGTCTTGTTTTATTGATTTAACAGCAATACAGATCAAACGACGCGTCGGCAGCACTTCGGTACCGGAAACACGAACATTACAAATGATTTCGTTTGGGAGGTATTTATAGGGTTTCTAATTCCGCATGAACGGGTTCCGAACGGGTTCCAAACGGAATTAGATTCAAGCGGAATCTAATTCCGCATGGAATTACATAAAAACACATTTCAAGCGGAATTAGCCTCCTTCAAACGAAATTACCACTAAACCCTATTTCTCGAACTACGCGCCCTGATCTAACACTTCTAATACTAGACTCGATACAAGACGAAGTCGACAGACGTATGCACCAACATATAAAGTATGTGTATTTGGTGAAAATGTGTGTATATTAGTCTGTATGTGCGTATGTAAGCTTGTAAATATGTGTATTTGGTATATGTATGTGTGTATGTGGGTGTATGTAAGAATGTAAGATTGTACATGTTAGCATGTAAGTATGTATAAATTAGGTGTATTTGGTGAAAAATGTGTGTATATCGGTATGTATATGTGTATGTAAGGATCTATTTTTGTACTTTCTATTAATTTCTATTTGATACCCTTGTTGTAACATTTGTAACTTTTTAGGAAAAATATTTTCTTTCTGGTTTGTATTTGTTTATCTCATGGCGGATATGATCCCCTGGGGACATGGGGGAGATGGAGCTGGGGATCCACCACATCCGGATCCTTTTCGAAGAGGGACAAACGAGACCGATCGTAAGTTATCAATTATTATTTAGTACTTTTATTTCATTTATTATAATGTTGTCACTAATTATATTTAATTTTATTTTAATTGCAGCGGCTCCCCCAAGGAAAGTTAGGGGGAAGCAAAAACCAAAAGCTTCATAGGATGGTAAATGCGTGGGGGGCGTTTCTCTTACACTCGATAGGGATGTAACGTATACCCCCGTCGGTGTACCGAGAGACCTATTTTCATGCGAAGCGGGTATGTATATGTGGCGGACCATCCCGTTCGATAAAATGGGCTGGGAGAAAGTTTTGACACCTTATAGGGATGCCACCATGAACCACCTGAAGGTAAATAAGTTATTTCTCCTTAAACGCCTTAAACCATTTTTTAAAAATCTTTCAATATAAGTTCCAGCCATAAAAAGAACCCCAAGATTATTCGCCTTAAACCATTTGTTTGAATTGTCTAAGATTCAACATTAAGTGCATAATGCACAAAAAAACCCAAGATTATTTGTTTATAAATAGGTTTTCCAGTCGTTTGTAGTCGTTTAACGGCGCGTTTACGGCTACAAACGCAGCAACAAACGGCTGTAAACGCCATTCGAAAGTCGATCGAATCAGTCCTCTAGTAAAAAAAGTTAATTGGTTAGAGTTTTCCTTAAAAATTATTAGAAACATGCATGGAATTTGATGCTTTATAAATAAGATAAGATAATACATATACCAAATTTATTATTATTGTTTTGAACAAACAAGTAGAAATCGGTCATTTATAGTCGACTCTGAACGAGTCCAAGTAAACTATGAAAGGTGCGTGATTAAATCAGTCAAATTAAGCGCATATATGACATATGGATAACAACTAAACTATATTTTGTTCTTTGAGTCTAATTAATCATCTTTGGATGGCCTGATCATAAATCGACCACCATAATGTATACACAACCATAGGCATTCTAGGAATATTTATATATTTTATTTTTATCGTCAATATATATAAACTATTTCAATTTTTTTGGGATTTTGGGCCATGTTTATCGGTACGATTTCAAATTTAAATTAACATCATCGAATAAATTAGAATTTTTTTATCAAATCCTGGTACTTGTAAGTTTTTTATTCATTAGAGTTATAATTAAATCCTGGTACTTGTAAGTTTCTTAATTATTAGAGTTATAATTATATTGTAACCTAACATGTTGTAATTCTTACGATACTAAAATATATTATATTATATTACATTATGCACTTGATGTTAAATCTTAGACAATTCAAACAAATAGTTTAAGGCGTTTAATGATTAAATCCTGGTTCGGACTGATTCGATCGACTTTCGAATTATTTCGATTGAGTTTCAGTGTGTCATTTGAGAATTTCAGACAATTTTGGTTTATTTCAGTGTGTTTTTTAATGTGTTCGAACATGTGTTAATGAATTTTGGTTAGTTTCAGATCACGTTTTGATAACTTCGAACAAATTTATCATTACAAACAGTTTGTTTTATCATCGTTTTAAATTTCGAAATATCATCTCGTGTTAGATTTGAGTTACAATTTTTCGGATTTGAGACTGTGGTGTTGTTGATATTCATCAAAGGGTAGAAAAATGTTAAGTTTCAGCTACAAACGGCTGCAGTAAAACGCAACAAACGACTGCGGTTTTACACCCGTTTGCTGCTACGTTTGTAGCCTTAAACATGTCGTTAAACGGCTACAAACGCGGCAACAAACGGGTGCAAAAATGCATCCGTTTGCAGCCATTAAACGGCTGCAAATACAAGAGCAAACGACTGCGTTTTTACACCCGTTTGTTTCTGCGTTTGCAGATGTAAACGCGCCGTTAAACAACTGCAAATGCGGCAGTAAACGGGTGCAAAAACGCAGCCGTTTGCAGCCGTTAAACGGCTGCAAACGCGGTAGCAAATGGCTTCCTTTTTACACCCATTTGCTGCTGCGTTTGCAGCCGTAAACGTGCCGTTAAACGGCTAAAAACGTAGCAATAAACGGGTATAAAAACGCTTCCGTTTGCTGCCGCATTTGCAGCCATAAATGCGTCATTAAACGGCTGTGTTTTACACCCGTTTGCAGCCGTAAACGCGCCGTTAATGTTTTAACGTATTTATATAATGTTTTTAACTTTTTTATTTAATTCCTAGGAGAACTTCAATTTCGATGAAGTTGAACAGGATTTGGACGCTCTGAACTTGAAAGGCGGCATTAAACATGTGCTTATGAAGCGGTACTCCGACCGTAAGCACGTCGCTAAAGAAGAATTTCTTCGTAATGGAGGTTATGACGATGACGATGTCGAAAGAGCAAGGGCATACCACCTGAAGGATAGGCCTTATGAAAACTGGCAGAGAACCATTGATCACTTCTTCGACCCCAAATATATTACAAGATGTGAGGCAAACACAAAAGTCCGCCAGCTTTAACAATTCCAAAACTGGGGGGGGGGGCAACATCATACAGTAGCACCGCCTACAAACATGTAATGTTTTATATGTGTGTTTGTATGTTTGTGTTTATTTAATGTCTAATCTAAGTTTTAATGTTAAACAGGGTTTGAAACATCTCGATACGTACCGCAAAGCTCACACCAATAAAGATGAGAATTGGGTTGACGCGGTAGCCGAGCAGAATTATGTAAGTATCTATCTAAAGTATTATTCGATATAGGGGAAGGATGTATAGAAAACTCACTTTTGGTTAGAAAACCCGGGAAACTCAAAGCTCCCGATGTTTTTTTTTTTTTTTGAAAAATTTACACATGTTATATACATGTTTTTAAGGGTTTTGGGCAAAAAAAATCAAAAAAAAACGCCTAGTAGATATTTAAAAAAAAATAAACAAGTTTTGGTGGAACATATGTTACATTCATCTGACATATATGTAACATATGTTACACCAAAACTTGTTTATTTTTTTTAAAATATCTACTCGGCGCTTTTTTGATTTTTTTTTTCCCAAAACCCTTAAAAACATGTATATAACATGTGTAATTTTTTATTAAAAAAAAATTCGGGAGGTTAGAGTTTCCCAAGTTTTCTAAATTATAAGGGTTTTCTATAGATACTTACATTAGGCTAGGAGTTGGCTAGAAAGTCCAAATTTCCTAAAAAGTGTAAAAAGTCATAAAACACTATAATGTCAACCATAAAACACACCAAAAACCCACAAATAACATAACGAAGATTACTAAAACATCATGTATGTGGGTTTTGTGTTATGTTTTGGATGTTAAGGCTCTGATTATGGAATGACAAATATTATTGTGTTTTATGTTGTTTAGCATTTTGTGTTTTATATTCATAGTTCTACGATGACGTGTTTGAAGTTTTTATGGACTATTAGGGTTTGAATATGGTGTTTTAGTAATCTTCATTCTATTATTTGTGAGTTTTAGGTGTGTTTTATGGCAGAAATTATTGTGTTTTATGACTTTTTACACTTTTTATGAAACTTGGACTTTCTAGCCGAACCCCACCCACTTATATTATATATATATATATATATATATATATATATATATATAGGGACCGCTAAAATGAAAACCACCTCCAGTTGTAAGAACCGCGGGAACCACTTTCTGGCCATTAGATTTTCAAAATGGATGGATGAGATTAAAAGTAGTTAAAAATAATATTAAATTCTTTTTGTCTTATTATGCCTTTAATATTTTAATCTAAAAGGGTATTTAAGTAATTTTTTTTTTTTGTCTTATTAATTTTATTGTTTTTATTACATTTTTGTCCTATTTGCATTAATTGTTTTTTTCTAAATCAGATTTTTTTTATTAAACAACATTTTGAAATCAGATTTTTTGATAAAAAAAATTTACGCGCGTTTTTTTACGACCCATTTTACGCTTCGTTTTTTCACGCCATTTTTGCGACCGGGTTTTTAAGTGTCGTTTTTTAGGCCCGGTTTTAGGTACCGCTTTTTGCCGCGCCGTTTTTTACAAGCCGTTTTTACGTCCCATTTTTTACGCGGCGTTTTAGCGTCCCGTTTTATGTCCCGTTTTTACGCACCGTTTATACGGCCCATTTTAAGCGCCTTTTTTACCCCCGTTTTTTTCACGCCGTTTTTGCGACCGGGATTTTACGTGCGGTTTTTTATTCCCGGTTTTACGCGCCGTTTTTTACACTTTTTACGTTTTACGTTTTATGTTAAACTTTTTTGACTTTTTACGTTTTAAGTTTTACGTTAAACTTTTTACGTTTTACGTTAAAAATTTTACGTTTTACATAAAACTTTTTACGTTTTACGTTAAAACTTTTTACATTTTACGTTTTACGTTAAAACTTTTTACGTTTTACGTAAAACTTTTTACGATTTACGTTTTACGTTTACGTTTTACGTAAAACTTTTTACGCTTCACGTTTTTACGTTTTACGTTAAAAAGTTACGGTACGTTAAAAAGTTTACGGTTTAACTTTTTTTTTACAAAAACATTTTTACGCAAAAACGAACGCACCCAGAAATCGCAAACTCGAGAGGTGTCTCAGATATATTGTTATCATCATCGACTAGGGGGGGAAAATAAAAAACCAACAACATCACAACAAAGTGTATCTCGAAAAAAAAAACGGGGTTTGGCTCAGATTATCCGATAATCAATAGGCTGCAAAAGTGGGGTTGCAGGTTCAAAAAACCTACCCTCCGCCGTCCTTGCCGCGCCATCGTCATCTAAATTTACGTTTTTTTTTCATCATCGCCGCCCAAATAGACCATATCAAAACCCACAGATTCAAAATAACACAAATCAAAATCCCCAACATATCAAATCAAACCAGAGATCAAAGAACACATATCATCGCCGCCCAATCGAACAGATCAAAACCCACACATAGTTCACGGTTTCAAAACATTCAAATCATTCAAAAGCATCAGCAAAAACCCCCCAACGCCACCGCCACCACCACCAACAGCCGTCGCCCACCTTCATCACAAAAAGCACCAGTAAAAAACCCCAACATTCAAAAGCATACACAAATAAAAATTAGATAAAACCTTAATGCAATCGGTGTGATCAACGAACAAAAAAACCCAACTATCCTTTGTATCCGTTTTTAACCCCAATAAAAATTACTCATATGAGTAAAAACAGAGCACCGTTAATAAAACTTATAAAAATAGTCAAATTAACAAAAAAATTGCAAGTACAGGAACATACACAGACGAGGGGGATTGATGACGGTGGTCGCCAGAGCAAAATAAAGGGTAAGAACATCGACTAAGCAACACAACTGTCTGCTGGAACTAAACCAGCCGCTGGTTTGCAGAGACTCGAATACACTAGATTTGTAACTCTTTTCAGGATGTGAACCGATTGAGAGCAGGATCTGGTCGGGATTTGTCGGATCTAGCTGAATCCTGAAAGTGAGGCGTTGTTTGTTCCGACCAAACCACCTCCCACCACCGTCATCTGCCACCGACCACCAACTCCCCACCACCGTCTTCCCCACCAACCACCACCCCACTACGGTCTTGAACATGATTCTGTGTGTTTGAAGATGAGAGATGAGGATTTCAGTAGAGAGAGATGATTGAAGTTGCAGGTTTGATTTTGAATGAGGGGTTCAATGGCGATTGGCCGGAGACGATGAAGGTGGGCGACTGAGACCTTAAAAGGAAGTTGCAGGTTTGATTTTGAATGAGGGGTTCAACCACCACCCTTCTCTCTCATGAAGATGAAGGTGGTGTTTTGAGACAAATGAAGAAGACAGAGGTTTTAAAAAGGAAGAGAGAGAGATGGTGAGCATTAAATAAAGAGAGAGAGTGTGTGAATTAAATGAAGAGAGAGGGTGAGATTAGACATTTGGGGTAAATGACCAAACTACCCTTTTCGTTGGCAAAATATGATTGGTGGAGAGTGGTTCTCATGGTTCTTACAACTGGAGGTGGTTTTCATTTTAGCGGCTCCCTGTATATATATATATATATATATATATATATATATATATATATATATATAACCATCTTGGTAAAATACGGCTTAATTTAGAACGCGAGATTATGGGCGGAGAAGGCGGCGGTTCTTAACCGTCGAATGAGATTGCAGCGTTTCAAAATGTGTTAGGTGATCGACGAGGATGGTTCCGGGGGCTTGGGCATAAACCTTCTTCCAATATGCCATCGAATGTGTTTGGTACGCAACCTCAAACTCCACAACCGTTTTCTGTGGTAAACTATACAATTTAACTTTAAAAAGTTATACAAGTCACTATGATCGCATGTTACTTTGCTAAATATATGTTGGTAGTATGTTAATGCTAATATAGGTTTTGATATGTATTAATGTAGGAATATGTTTCGAGTTTGTTCCAAACCCCAACATTTTTAAATCAACTCGATTCCTATCTTACTACGAAGGGAAAGCAAACCGCAAACGACGATAACGATGACGACATTTTTGACAAGGACGATGAGGATGACGATGACTATTAAGTATTATCGAATTGTAGTTTTCGGATGTTATATTTCGGATATTTTAGGATGTTATTGTATGGATACGTTTTATGCGATTTTAGTATGTAAAGTATTATGTTTATTTAGTTTGTTTGCGTTACGTAAAACTGGAGAATCGGCAGGTTTATATATAATGGAAATATAGAATGTGCAGCAAAAAATAAAAATAAAAAGAGTTTTAGCGGCGAGATGTGTCGCCGCTATTGATACAAAGCATTAGCGATGTCTTTATTCTGGCGACACTTGTCGCCGCTATTGGGTTATATCAATAGCGGCGACACCAGGACCTTTACCGTCCAAGCTTTATCGGCGACATGTCGCAGCTATTAACAATAGCGGCGCAGATCAGGGTCTTTAGCGGCGAAATTTGTCGCCGCTATTACCCCGTTTTCTTGTAGTGTAGACAGGTATTATAATACTTTTTAACCCAATTTTAACCACACATCATGCATTTATCCTACATAAATTCGAATATGTTGTGGAATATGTGTGTTGTAAGAATGGAATTTGCTTAAAATTTTCTTTTTATTGTTTTTATAGGTGCGTCGGCAATTGTTATGATAATGATAACTACTGGATCTGAAAGAATTCAGGGTTATAACTTATAAGAGAAGCTTAGAACTGCGGTATTGAATTTAGCTTATCAAGTCAACACGTGATCGCAGACAACGAACTAAATTCGTGCAATTAAGATACAAAAAGGTCACTTCAAGATCAAGAGTATTCAGAAAACTATTTATAATGGAAGTGTGATTCTACATGTAATACGGTGGAAATTTTGCGATAGAGTTAATTACGTTTTTAGTCCATGGAGTTTGTTGAAAATAACTATTACAATCCATTAGTTTAAAAATTAACAAAATAGTACCAGTATTTTCACTTTTGTAACAATTACAGTCCACCCTCACTAACCTCATCCAATAATTTTATTAGTTTATTTGAAATGACCACAATGCCCCTGTTATTAAAATTAAAAGGGTTAATTACGTTTTTTTGTCTCTATGGTTTGTTAAAAATAACCATTATAGTCCATTACTTTAAAATTTTCCAAAACAATTCACGTACTTTGACTTTTGTAACAATTACAGTACACCCTTACTAACCTCATCCAATTATCGTGTTAGTTTATTTGAAATGGTCATAATGTCTATGATAATAAAATTAAAATATAAATAAATAAATAATTGTGTTTTTCGTCCTGGTGGTTTGTTGAAAATAAACATTAGAGTCCATTAGTTTAAAAATTACAAAACCCTCTCCACTTCATCCATCTTCAACATCTATGACCACCACCACCTAAACCCACCTCCGACGACACACTCATCCCCTTGTCGCGGCTAAAATTACCACCACATACATACCTAAAAGATGACTACCACCAGCACCCAATATGTCCGCCACCATCATCAAACTATTGGCCACCCAATCTGCCCACCACCGTCATCAAACTAGCTACTAGCCACCCAATATGCCTACCATAATCATCAAACTACCTCCCATCCTTATTGGCTGGATTTGAAGAATGGAGAGAGAGTGAAAAGTAGAGTGAATGATATTAGATAACAGAAGTTGTTAACCACCAGAACCCATGATATCTGCATAAAGACTTGCTAAAATACTACAATCATTGCAAGGTAGTCTTGAGAATCCTCCTCTCATATTACCCTCTACAGCTGAAGAGCAAGCACCTACGGAGAAATGCCCGATACCGGTTTGGTTATAAGAAAACGAAAGAGAGATAATCCAAGACCAGGGTGTTGTTAATGTATCAATCCCTGTTACAACCCAAGTTGATCCAGGTGTTACTGCAGTGAATACTGCATTAGTACAATCATGATTGTCGCCTAAAGAGTCACACAGTCGGAACAAGAACCTATAATGCAAGAAACTACTACATCATACTTTGTACCTGAGAGTTCAAGTAGAACTCCTGCTTATGCACCTGAAAGTTCAAGCAGAGTTCCAACTGATACTAAAGATATGTTTGTGCGAGACAGTGGAAAGATGCCCATAATTGTGAGTGCATATGTGTATCGCTTACGTCAATCACGTACCGTAGCTTAAACAGATGATACAAGACTGGTGTTGATTAGAAAAGAACATGATATGAAGCTGTAGTAGCTTCGTACGAAGCCAGCAGCTTCGTACGAAGGCACCATATAAGGCTTCGTACGAAGCCACACTTCTATATATAGGGATGTTGTCTTGTTCATTTGTATCTTTTGAACAACTTTGAGGCGAAGCTCTGCTCGTTTGTTTTCATGGTTTGTGTACTGTCAAATCAGTAATGGAAAACATTGATAATTACATCTTTGTGTTCTTATTCACATACGTGATTGGATTCCGCACAACTCACGTGTTCGTACGCATTGAATGGTTAGGAGTCAATCCGGATCCTGATTTAACAAGTGGTATCAGAGCGGGTGATTGTTTGCACGAATTGAAGACACGAAGATTCAAGTTTCTACATCAGATTCAGAGCCAAACATCTTCTACTCATATCTTCTTTTCACTTCTTCTACATTTCTTTTGAAACTTAAAACTCAGATCTACGAAGTTTTAACGGTTAAAATCGTCTGATTTTTGAATATGTTGTGTGAAAAACATTTTTAAACAAACCTACAAAGTTTCAGATCAAAATTCAGAACAAATCAGATTCAAATCAATGAAAAACATGACTTGGTTCATCGCAGGTTAGCTTCGTACAAAGCCACAGTACAGCTTCGTACGACCCACTTTCAGTATTTCTTATTCTGCACATGTTTGGCTTCGTACGAACCCTGAGTTCATAGCTTCGTACGAACCCAGCTCTATAGCTTCGTATAAAATTCATTATTCTAGCTTCGTACGAATGGAGAGTTGTATATCTTGTTTGATTTTCAGATTTGATCAAGTGTTTGCTTGTTTGCAGGTTGTTCAAAGATCAGAATTATAGCTGGGGAATTTTACAACACATTCTATAATGCGTTCACTTCCGAGTCATTAGAAACAAAAACTGTTACACCGAAAAGCATTTCAAAAGCCATAAATGATAATATAAATCATGATAATGTTTACGGAAATCACCAAAGGCCACCTAAACTTATTAATATCGAAGATTATCATTGGTGGAGCGCGAGATTTGAAAATTGGGTAAAGGCTTATGCCTATGAGAGTTGGATTATGAAGACATACAGATATAAAAAACCTGTGAATGGTCAAAATGTATTACTTTCAATTCCATAATTTTCAAAACTTGATAAAGAAAAACATTCCGATGAACTAAAAATGGTAACATTATTGCAACAATCGGTTAGAGAAGATATTTTTTTTACTTCAACATGTTGAAACATCTAAGTCAATGTAGGAAGCATTGAAGATGAAAGCAAAAGGTGGTAAAGATATCAAGAAGAACAAGATCTCTTTGTTGAAAAAAGAGTTTGATCTGTTTAGGTGTATGAAAGGAGAAAATGCTCGACAGATGATTGAAAGATTTTCTCATCTCAAGATCGAGTTAGAAAGATTTGGTATTCACAAGGATAGAGAAGTGATTGTTGATAAACTTGTCGAGGCATTACCGCATGAGGAAGATTGGAAAACTTTTGTGATTGTGTTGAAAAATGATGCCAAGTTTGATGAAATGACGTTGGATGGTTTGATTGAGAAATTGGAAGGACATGATCTAGAGTTATAAAAATAAAATAAAATGTCTAGTTCCAGTTACCAACAAAATGTTGACCTGTACTACCGAAGAGGTAAACTGCAGAACAACCAGTCACCAAAGATCAGTACAGCATTCAGTGCAGATAATTCTGGTGATTCATCGAAAAACAGGTCTCCAAGTTATGATTCTGGATACCATTCATCTTCTGCATCATCTAAATCTGGTCCGAATCAAAACTGGAAAGATTCTCCAAATTTTAATATTGATTTCGCTAGACAGCACATGAGTTTCTTAGCTTCTGTTCTAGAGTCATATGAAGGTTTAATAGCAGGAAGGATCAGTAATCCGAATATGACAAAGGAGAATTACGATCAAGTAGACCCGGAAGAGATGGATATTCGCTGGTGCAGGCAAGCGTCATCAGGAGGGCTCAACCGTTCATGGAGATTACTGGAAGAAAATGTTTGGAAGGCCCTGACATGAAGATAGGTTTCGATAAAGCGAAAGTTACATGTTCAAATGTAAACAAAAGGGGCACTTTAAAAGAGAATGCACAAACAACAAAGCAGATGATAGTGTGAATCCTTTTCACGAAGATTACTACAAGAAAGCTATCTATCATCGCAATAACGAGCAACCATCAAGAAAGAAGATCGAGGAAGGTTTATCTAAAGACAAGAAACAAGCTTTGTTAACGATAAGTGATGAAAGTAGTGGACCCAGTACGTTTCAAGATGATAACAAATGGAAAATTCAAGATGATGAAGGTTTCAATTGGAACAATTATATTAAACATCATAGAAAAGAGAAATGGTCATTGGTTGCTAAGATCAAAAGAAGCCGAGAGGAAGAAGAGGCATGAGGTTATTTGAGTCATGTATATGATGCTTACAAAGAAGCAACGCAGGCAAATAGATGGTGTGAAGAGAAAGAATATTTTGTTGATCCGAAAGGGGAACCCGACAGTTGATCCTGACGTGGTTGGTTTTGAAGAATTAGTTGCTGCAATTCCAACTGTTAGAGTTTGGTGTCGAGGGCTCAAAGAGATTCCACACTACAGAGAAAAGGTCGAGGAAGGAATAAACAAGGTGATCTATGCGAGCTTAGAGAAGAAGAAGACAGTGGAGGAAATTGTCGATGAAAGCAAGAAGGTGGTAAATGAGGTGAAGAAAACTGCAGAGAAAGCTGGTGAAAAGAAAGCAGAGGAAGCTGTTGCAAAGAAACAGCAGGTGAAGGAAGAGAATCAGAATCAAAAGGCAGAAAAAGCCACGATGCCTAAAGCTAAGGTAACAAATCAAACTGATTCTTCTGTATCAATAAATAATTCTGATCATAATACTGATGAACAATGCAAGAAATGCATGGAAACGTGCAAGGCTTGTATTGAAAAGGATAAAAATCTAAGATCCAGAGACGCTGAATTTACTAAAATAGAAAAAAAAATTCGTAGAAAAATGTAATGAAATGCTAGAAAATGAAAGATTTTTGAAAGAAAAAGAAAAAGTTCTAACACAAAAATGTGAAAATCTTGAAAAAGAAAATGAAGTTTTAAAACAGAAGTGTTTAGTTGATTGCAACGAATGTATTCCAAAAGATAAAACTATTCAAGAGTTGCAAAAGGAATATCATGGAATGAAATTGTCATATTACACAGTAAAAGAAGCTTATGAGAATCTGAAAAGTAAAGTCACAAGTCTGGATAATAGATTGTCAGCATGTCAATAAATAACAAAGTTTCCTGAAGCCAGATATGAAGGAAAACAAAAGGTTTTAAATAACTATAATGATGAAGTGGCTAAACTTAAACAAGAACTGGCTGAAAAAGAAAAATTGGTTAACAAACTTCAAAGTTATCATGCTTCTTCATATATTCTCGAACGTATTTTCAATATCACACCGGATGGAAAAGAGTCTGAAAAGAACAAAAAGGGAATTGGGTCTGAATACCATCAGGTTCCACCAATTATACATTCTATGATGACGAAAAGGTGATAAACATGGTTGACCAATTACCTTACAACATCGATGTGACTTACACCAAATCTGATAATCTTGTTGAAAGTGTTCTCACAGAGGAGTCTATCAGCACAGATAAGTCTGAATCACATAATGAAAATGAGGGAAAATTTCATGAAAGTTATTTGAAAATTTCAAAATCTAAGAAAGTTATGAATGATGATTCAAAAGGATTGGTGTATACCATGATTGGATCGGACAAACTATTCTTGGATGATGAATTTTTAATTCAAAATGTGATTTCAGATAAAATCAACAAAGTTTTCAAAATGGTAGAAATTGAGAAAACTGAAATTTCAAAGTTTGCTGGTAAGAGAAAGAAAACTTTTGATAACAAACCTAGTTACAAGAAGAAGAACATGAAGGCTGGGTTGGGTTATAAAAGTCATCAAAACAAAAATAAACGATTTGAAAAGCCAGATTATCAGAAAAAGATGAACTTTGTTCACGGAATAAGTTCTGAAGAAGAGAAGGAACTCCAATTTAGATGACAGTCTAATGAAGAGTTCTATGCTCAAAAGAAAAAGCAACAACTACAGGTTAAAGATGTTTCAAAGAGAACATGCTTTAAGTGTGATCAATATGGACATCTTTGTCGCAAGTGTCCGAATCCGAAGCCTGTTGATTTTGAAAAGAAAAAGAAGTGTGATGTTGTGAATCAGAAGTCAACCAAGTTTAGATCAAAACAAACTTGGAAGCCGCAAAGATCAAAGGCTGAATCACAACAAACTTGGAAACTAGAAAAACCCAGATTTCGGACAACACAAAGTTGGAAAACAATGGTTGACATGACAAAACCAAACCAGTTTTGGGAACCAAAAGTTGTTGTTCAAAATCAAAACATTCAAAATGAATCAAGATTTTATAAAAGGAATGTTTCAAAGGGCCAAATCTGGGTGGTCAAGCAGCAAAAGGTTGCTGTTGATGAGAAAATTAAAGAGAATATTTTTGAAAAGAACGAACGAAATTAACCAGTGTTACCTGGAAAGATACATATCAAGTTACCTGAGTCAAAATAGTCTTGGGTTGATTTGTTCAAGTAATTGATTTGGGTGAATGTGCAGGTGTTCCAGAAAATGATTCATTATCAAGATGAAGAAGGGAGCAGCCTGGCACAAGAGGAGGCTGAACCCTGTGACTGAATACAGGGAGTTTGTTCGTTTTTGTACATAAATAAACTATATTTCAAAAATCCTAAAAATAGAAAAAAATTAAAAACCAAAAATATGTTTTTATTTGGTTAAAAATTGAAAAATAAAAAAAAAATATGTGTGTTCTTTAAATCTTGTCAAAAAACCAAAATATTAAAAAATTGTTGATTGAATATGCCGAAACCCTCACGGCTGAACAAACATGATTAATTCACAAGTGATTGAAAATGGTTTTAACATTGTTAAAAATCAGTGTGTTGTAAATCATGGGGGTACTTTCTGCAAAACAAAGCATGTGA